>OY757236.1:16320080-16595839 GCA_963583995.1 Xylota segnis | reverse complement strand
GATTTTCTTCATTTCTTTCAGTCTATGACATTCTGTCCAATTAGCCGATATTGTGTGTAACTTCTTGTTCACACCATACATTTACTTTTACCCGCATTTATCGTTGGACCCATTTTTTAAGCTTTCGTTTCTCTACTAGCGAACGCTATCACTAGCCCGCTTTGTTTTGACAACAATGTCAATATGCTGGTAGTTTGAAAAATACTACCTTCAATGTTGACTTGGGAGTTTCGCACAATCCTTTCTAGTACGATGTTGAAGAAATCACACCACGTTACCTTATGTAAGTCATTTATTGACGTCAAAAGTCTCGGTACGATCATTACTTACCTTGATGGAACATCGTCATTCTTCAAAAGAGAACGAGTTCATCTCTACCGATGCTGATATATACTGAAATCGATGAAAAGATGGCTATTTGGATTTTTTTTTTTCGATTTTACCAGGATCTGTCAAACTATGTAAATTAGATCGACTATGGACTTCGCTAACCTGAAACTACGCCGAAAGGCTTACATCCGTTTTTTGAAACATTTGCAAATGTTCGAATATTAATATTATTGGTTGACAACGTGTTATAGCAAATACGAAAGGTTGACTTTTATATAACACAGAATGTAACGAATTATTTTCCAAACATACAACGCCTCTCCACTTTTGAGAACGGAGAAATCTTAATTACTAACAAAATCCATCTGTTTACCTCAATTTCAATTTCTATCTAAACTCATCAAATTCATTGCCAAATTCAATTGAATATTTTCTTCAATATAAAGATAAAAGTAATTATTCTTAAGCCTCAATGCAAATGGCTGCATTAAGTTGAATTTTTTTCCCACATTTTAGAGAATGTCACTTTTACGACAGAAACCCAATTGTTCAAAGTTAAAGTGACTTTGGAATAATTTCGATAGTAAGCTAAAAAGAAATTGTAAAAACAAAAGGAGAACGAGAAAAGTGTAAGAAATTGAAATCGATTTCATTTGCAAGTCAGCAAATGTTATCTTATGAATTGAAAAGTTTATTCCAATAAGAATTTCAAAAAGTTGTCATTTGAAAAGAAAAAGTAAAAAAAAAAGTGAAATGTTAAAATACACTTGTAGAGCGATGAAGTAGTAAATAGATTGGGTTACGAACCATCAGCTATCAATGGCGTTTAATGAATGTTAAGCTCTTGTTATTGTCCAAAATACAATACCAATACCCAAAGTTTGTGATGAAAATCAAAGAGAAATTGTGTAAAGATTGAGATGACTGTGATTAAGTACAATAAATGATCTTTCAAAATTCGCACTTAGATGTCAGAATAATAATAATTTGTGAACGCTGCCTTTTTTTATGTCATCTTTCTCACTTGTGAAGTTGACACATTTAAAAATTATATTTAATGATGATCATTTCACATTGGACGGATTCGTTATCAAACAAATTTATTGCATCTGGTCAGAAGAAAATGTGGTGAAAATGAGAAAGACCTATTACTGTCAAAAGAGACCACTATAGAGATACATTGAACAAATTATTGAACATTTTTCTCCTCAAATTAGGAAAATAGATAAGGCGATATTTATTTTCAACATAATGGAGCAACGAGTCAAATATGACGTTAAAACATTGAGAAACGGAGTTTCCCGGTTAATTTCAAGAAGTGGGTGTCATAAACTGATCATATAAACTATGTAATTCAACATAAATACATGGATTACTTTCTTTTGAGTTTTTTGAAAAGTAAAGTCAAGCAGATAAGGCAACAACGATTCCAACATTTGGATTAAATTTGATGAATATTAGAAATCGATGATGTTTATGCGAGAGCCTATAGACCTGGCTATAGGCCAGACCCTTTATGATTTTGAATTCTAGCGCCAATCCGAGGCATGTGACTCTTGGAGAAAGTGCAATGGTATTCATCCAGAGAAGGTTGAATGTTAACTGGCATGAACTTTGTCGTGATATACATATTTATTTATACCATCATGGTTAAATTTCTTTTATTCAAATTATTGACTTTTTCAGCATGAAACGCCTATTGTCCTGGTATAGGTCCAAACAGTCTCTCCTATTGCGAATTTCTCCACGGGAAACATCCTCATCTTTGAACGCCTATTGACGCCTTAGTTGGTTGTAGTAACTTTACACCCAATAGATTGCCAAACTAAACAACAAGATGGAACTTACATACGTCAAAGGATTCAACAATCGTGCTGTGTTCATTTCCTTATGTTTTTCTTAGTCTCTCCTTCTTGTCTTGATCTGTTGTTTTTGTCATAATTGAATCACTATTCAGAACTTTCATTTCCGCATACTGTGACATATCATATTGATTAAATAACTTTCAAACCCAACCCACGCATTTGCTACGAACAAATCATGTAAAAATGTGTCAATTGTAATCCATCGGAAAATATATGACAATAATACAAGTTGTTCCAAAGTGCTGCTAAAATTTTCATAAATCATTTCTTATCAAAAGATTGCTGGCTTGGCAATTCAATATTTAATTGTCGTAACTCCCCTCAATATATACATAGAATAGAGAAGAACCTTTTGTGGCATATTGATGCCCCAAGTGCACCGCAACTTTCCTTCTTCAACACACAACAATGACGAATGTACAAACTTGTGTTTACAAAAGTAATTGCTCTGTATCCCGGCAATAAGACTCATTCCATTTATTTTCAAGTGGGTTAATAGTAATTGAATGCAAATTTATATGCAAACAGTAGCGCACCAGCATAGAGGAGTAACAGAGGCTCGACTTCTGAGAGGAAGTTTCCACAATTTGTTTTCTTTATTAATTTCTACGTCACGCAAAGCTGGCGCCATGAATCAGTGTGTCCAATGACCGTTTAGTCCATGCCACAGTGACTCAATTATTTAAAGGGGAGAAAGTATGGCTAATGAAAACGAGAAATATGCAATTTTGCACTGCAATTCGGACTCTTATTGATTTTCACAAAATTCGCTCGTGTAACAATTAACTTTTAATTAAAGGCCAACAAATAACATCAAACAGTCTAATTGCAATCAAATCCTGATAACAGAGTAAATAGTAGGTGCTATTCCACGCGAATGATATAATCCTTGTGCTGTGTGTGTTCGACAGTTGTTATTGGGTTCATTTCCCTCGCACATGCATATGGCGGGTAAATCGAATTGGAAAATTCATTTTCCTGTCTCCGCCGACACGCCGCCATTACCGTTATTCAGTTGGTGAAAGCCTTCGATTAAACTAAATCATATGCAAACACTTATCGGATAGTAGTGGTAAATAAATTGAGCCCTGTAGTGGTTGTCTGCATACTGTATGGCCTGGACTGGAGGGCTGTCGCGTGTTCAATTTATCGGCATTCGCAGGAAATAGCATCTAAATGTTATTTGTAAATAAATTTAATGACCGGAGTGACAGTTTGCGAAAGGATATTTAAATACTAGTAATGTGCTATGATAAATATACATAAGTACCTTTGAGTTGAAGGGTTGCTATTTTCTTCCATTTTTTTCTCACTAAGTTGAATGTTCATTATTTAGAAATGTGCATTTGAAACCAAACGATTTATTTTTAATTGCAAATTGCCAAAACAAGATATTAGGCGACGGGGAAACGTATCCTTCAAAATATCCATTGTAACGCGATCTGTGTGTACATTTGCACCGTCCTGTTCAATTTGTGGCAACAAAAACCCATTGATCATGTATCGCTCTTTCGTCACAGTAATGGTGTTAGTCATGTCGTCCAGACACACCGGCGATATTCTTGTCGGAAAGAGCCTTTCGGCGTTTTTTTTTGTCATGTGTTGTTCATTTCTCTTTAAGCCGAGCGGCTGAACACCTCATAGTTTGACCAGTTGGCATATGTTGGAAATTCATGTTGCGTCAAAACTACTAACTACCATCTGTTTACTTCACAAAAATATCAAAACAAAACTGATGGTTTTCCGCTATTTGCGAAAGATATAGCCTCTTCCGATTGGGTCACCGTGTAGACCTGTGCCGATCATGATTTTGATCCGTTCGCCCAATAGTTTTGATGATTGCAATCAAACAGCGCCTAACAAATCAATCACCAAGTCAATACTTATCTCACACAGGTATGAACAAACGAAACGAAAGTATTGATTGAAAAAGGAAGTTTCGTTCACAAACGAATGAACGAAAGGGAATAAACAATTGAGAAGAAAACCAATACAATTCAAACAGAGAGATAGAGATTATGGATTGCATGAATTATTGTAGTATTGGATAGACACAATATCTCTATCAATAAACGGTTGAATGATTGATTGAAATGAGCGAATCATTTTTAAAACAATACTTCAATTATTCGATCTTCATAATTGAAAGATTGACATAGCTCTGCCACTCTGTGAAGGATTCTTCCACAAAAATTGTTCGTCTTAGTTCTCTCACTACATGATTGCTTTATCACACAGTAACGTAGAAAACTACTACATATTATTAATTTACGAAAACACAAAAATCAATTTTGGTTTAGCTAAAAATAAAAAAAAAATGTTTGGAGTTAGAAATATTAATTCGTAGCTTTTTACCAAAGACAAGGAAAGACCTGTACAGCTGAAAAGATCGAAAAAAAGTAATTGGAGGAATTGCTGGGTAAACCTCTATGTCAAACATTTTAAGAATTGTCTGAATCGTTAGGCGTTAACAACGGTAGAAAAATGCCCTAAAGCCATACCATCAAAAGACATGACAAAGTTCTGGTTAAGTATGACAATGGAAACTTGGAAACGCTCAATTGGGAAGTCCTACCCCACTCCTATATTTGCTCCTTCTGATCATTACTTATTCCGAACGATAACTCATGTCCTCTTCGAACAGAAGCTTACTTTTTATGAAGATTCCACGAAATGGGTCAATTCGTTAATTGCATCCAAAGAGGCTAAAAAGATAGAGAAAATAATTTATTAAATTTAGTTTTTGAAAACAAAAAAATGCTAAGAAATAATTTCAGCTTCCAATATATGCTTTTTAATGGGCATTTAAAGGGATAACCGAGAAATAGCCCGTTTATAAATGTACCAGCACATTTTTTTTTATAGAAAAACGTTATATATAAGTATGTTTTCGATAAGCATATCTAAACGAATTCTAAATTTTATATAAATCGTTAAAGCAGTTTTCGAGGAAAAAGGCTTTTTAATAAAGTCGGGCCCAAGCTTAAGTACCCTTAATTTTGAGGTTAAAATGAATATTCCGATTTCATCTCGAATTATAAATCCAGATATAAAGTTTGAAGAAAATTTATTCTGCCATTTATTCCGCAATCGAGCGTACATACAGTAAAGCTGAATTGGCGCACCAATTGAATGATAATATTTCAAGTTCGAAATTTTTCAGTAAATTAGAACTTGCCATACACTCGTATGTACATATGTATGTAGGTGGTGGTACCAAAAAAAAATGGTTTTCATTTCCTGATTTTCATTTAGACTTTTGCACCTATTCTGCAAGGTTCCTCAACAGCCAAGTTTAGCAAAAATAGTTTTGAGCAACTAAGTATATTGTGCTGTATTTTGTTAAATAATTTATTTAGTTTTAATATAGCTTGGAAATCAATATAAAGGTAATAAAATTGGCCTTAATTTCTCTAGATATATGATTTATCTTATCGCAGTTCATCGCTCATCTGGATGGATACATCTGTTAAGGACGTGCGTATTTAATAAGTACGATGCATGGGTAAGGTCAGAATCTCAAACATGCATTTAAATTTAAACCTGTTTCAAGTAGAGTAACTTTCATCTACCTATAATTTATTGACTAGAAATTTATTTTAAATATTTCTCAACTGTCAGGTGAGTACTTTCACGTGTTTCAAAGATGGCTTTCACAAGCTTACTGACTTTAATCAACCCATATCCAAACTACGTGCGAATATTTAATGCTACTCCTTAACTGTCTCACATAATGTTAATTTTCAAATCTCTCTCCTTCTCTCTCATCATCATTTTCAGAACTCGTGATCTAAATTTAGCAAACGAATACCATTAATTAGTCACTTAACACAGATTGCTCTTAAGATTGCAATTTGCACCATTAAGCTGAGGAGTACAATATAAGCATTGCTGTCAGTGTCACAATTTTCCCACGAAATCAAAATAATTACCCATACTTGAGACTGTTAAGGCCACACTTTCCATTCTTCATCATTGCTCATGAAATTTTAATTAATTTTCATCACCACCGGAGCACGGTGAATGCTTCATCTGGCGTGCTAATGGAATCATCGACATTTTTTTTTTTTTTTGCACGTTCAGCGGCATATATTTCCATTTAATAGATTCTTATTTTTTTTTTGGTTTAAGAAAAAATTAAATTAATTCACCCAGGGGCTTTACAGAAATTCGAGGCAAGAGAAAAAAATTTGAATTTCAATGGTGTCTCTGATTGAGATTGACATGTGAGACATGCATTCCATTCGACGATAAATTCCCTTTGGCTCCTGTACCTGACACCGTTGCCGCACTCGGGCGAATAAGGAATATTTACGTATGCTGGTAGAATTTCAATAAGTCAACACATATAGCCACAGTCCGGAAGTGTACTTCCAAATGAATTTTCCTGGTGAAAGTTTAAGGATAATCATAATTACATACCGAACAACCTTTTTAAATATTTAATGCGTTTCAACTTAATGGAAAAGTCACGTGCCCTCAAATACACATCCGGATTAAGACCTATGCGAGATTAAAAGGATGCTCAAGGTTTCGCAGGATGGGACAATAGTAGAACAACAAATCTGGTTGGCATTATTAATGGCTAGAAAGTTACTCTGAACACTGAATGTTTCACGTGGACATAATTTCAAGGCAAACGAAGTGAAAAGTCCTGGTCATATTCGGGGCAATGAACACTAACCTTTTATCATGACAATAATTGTGCCCTGCATGGCACAAAGACTTTAAACTAGTTTGAAACTTTTCTCATTGCAAACACTAGGTAAAAGGAAAACTTTAATTGCTGCATAATTCGTTGCATTAAATTTTGAATAGCGCATCAGAAAGTATTGTTGTTTGACATCGGTTTTCAGTGTATGTTTGAATATTCAAACAAAAGTTAAAATGATTTTATCGGAGTATGAATTCAAAAGTTTTATTTTTGTCATTTTAAAATTTTAATAATGGCTGTGTCAAATAAATATTAAATATACCATTAAAAGTTTATATGTTCGAGTTTTTGTATACCTAATTGCTTTTGAACATAAATAATTATAGACATATGTATGTACATAAGTTTGCATTCACAATATGGCTAAATGTATATCTAATGGATCTATTTAAAGACTGTCTATCACGGTGGAATTTTCGCACTTGGTTAATGTTATGAATGATAACCTACTCACTCATCCATTATCATGGATAATACATACTTAAACTATCACGCAATGTCATGCATGTCTAGAAAAACCAAATACATAAATCAATTATTACAACGGAAACAAATATGATATTAACTAGAAACCCTTCCCCTATCATACCATATCAATATATGTAGCTAGATAGTGTTATGTACAATATGTATTCGAATCGGTACTTGAAATTTAATCTAATGGGTTGAGAGGCTATTTAATGAAATCCGGCCTATCAACAAAAATTGTTTGAGTCTTCGTAAATACGTATTGATCAACCCTTAACACACTGTGCGAATAAGTGCTTCACTGACTGTACGTTTATGTACTGTACGACATATGTACCTCAGGATACTGGTCTTTCGGATTTGAAGCCTACGAATTTATAGGTGCTGCTTTGAAAAATATTCACTGACCAATTAAGATGTAACTTATTGGAATTCGACATTCAACAATCGTTTAAAAAATATAACACACGCAACACGAATAGGTGGGAGAAGCTAAAGCCTGGGAATCCTATTTGTATTTATTTTTTTTTTTTTGATACATATCTGCGGTATCTTATAGTGACACCAAGAAGATGCATGGTCTCCGTGGGTTTCACTTATTATACATATGAAGCTGTAGTACACTAGACATGTTCTTCTTGGAAAAGGTGGATGATATTGTGACGATTTGATGGGGGTAACCCTGACGTTGTTTGAACTTAATATTTTGTCTTAATGTACTATCATTGTCATGAATTCCAGTAGGTCTTTAATATAGAAAAATATATTTTATAATATTAAATAGAATAGATAACAAAATAAATCCCCATAGAGTGCCAACACTGATAACAAATGTATCTGCTGTGAAGACACATCGTGAACCACAGAAAGTTTCCTGAGTATCCCCAGAGTTGTTGTGGAAGTGTAAAGGAAATTAATTTGCTAGTCAGGGCTCTATGTCAGATATTACTGAATACCTTTGAAATAACAGGTACGGGGTTGAACCGAGTCTGTTCCGGTTTGGTCTACGAATTTAATTACTCTAAAGTAAGTACTGACTTTCGAAATGGATGGACATTGGTGCAATGGCATCGGTTTAATGCATACAATTCCCAAAACGGTGGAAAAGTTTTATGTGCAGAATACTTTGTGTCGTGTCCAAAGGACGATTTTGCTTGAGGACCTTGTACATGACAGTTATGTTCTCAAATGTAAGTGCCTAGATTTTTTCTGCTATTACTATTTTTATAAACCAGAACCACGTATATAGGCTCTCATACAGACATCAAAATTCTTAAGAACCCGCTCACACATTCCCGTATTAAGTTTATCAATTTCTTTTATGCATTTGTTGTTCAATTATTCATATAGACTTAACTTTTCAAAAAACCCCAATCTTATGGTGTTACATAATCTTATGGTGTTACATTGCGTGATTCTATGTCCTGGAAACTTGTACCGATCATTTTTTTTAATGTTGTATGTGTCAATTGCTTCTATTAGAGGCCACAAAAAATCTTCAATCATTTGCATAAAGGACGCTACAATTAAAGTAATAACTCTTTCTTTTAAATTTAAGTGGACCAATGATTCTACCAGCCCTAAAAACTACGGCAAACAGTACATTTTTGTAGACGTAAGGATTTTCTTCTATCCAGATGCCACAAGTTTGTTTGCTGACAAATCAATCTAATTTAAAATGAATTTCATCACTAAAGATGAATTAGCGTGATATACTAGTATCATGTTCTAAAAACCAATTAAACCAAAAGAGCTACATTGGTTATGACCAGTTAGCTTCAGTTCTTGTATTAATTGGATTTTGTAGGGATGCAAATTCAAACAGTCGACGAATGCCTGAGAATGTCATTATATTAATGTTGAAGGTTCTTCAGAGACACTTGGTGCAATATTCACAGCAGAACGTTCACTTTTTGGTCTACCAGACCTTTCCCGATCCTCGACAGAACTTGATTTTTTAAAATCTGTGTCACTTATCTATAAAAATAATAAAAAACTCTATCTCTGTACGGACATTGTCTTACAAATTACAAAAATGAACAGAAAACTAAACTAACATTAGACGTCAATCAACGACAATTTATGAACAACCCTTCAGGAAATTCTAAGACTTTTAAATAAAAATTCATTTCGTTTAAATTTTAAGGTTTGACCTATAAATGCATCATTCCTTCAAGAACAGGATAAACTATTGTTGCATTCTTGGCGCACACTCAGTTTAAGACACAAAACCGTTCTCTTTTCCAACCAATTAATCACCTCCGTATGCTACTAGCTACAACTCATTAATATCAATTCTGCTATTTCCCATGGGGATAACATACCACATTAATATATTGTAAATCTTTAAACTACCACTCACTCTCCACACAGCAGTGAGAAGGACGAATCTAATTAAAACAAATGTCAAATTGTCAAACCCGACACCAGCGAGTTTTGTTCTGAACTTCCCCCGTAAACCACTAATTCGACATCCCGAGCAACATGGCATACGTAAATTAGTTTAATTTTTCGGAAGCTTCTGTCGATAACATAATGGCTCTTTAGCGGCAATCGAGAGGAAGAAATTTACAACAAGTAGCGGTTATCCTCTGGCCATAGTACCATGATAGGCGGGTGTGAAAAGGATATTTAATTGTGCGTGAAATTTAAAGTTCCCCCTTCGATGAAATTGTCGCACAAATGCCTACAGATTCTAAAAAAAAAGACCCAAAGTTGATTATTTTTTTTCTTGTGGCTTGCTGACACTGTCCTTGCACTGATTTAGGGAGAAATCAAGCTACGTTGGCGGGGTATTTAATGGAAAGTTTTGTTATACGTTGTTTCAAAAGAAAAAAAAAAGTTATCCAATTAATCTTTGAGGTTAAAGGGAAAAGACAGAGGTGCTTTTGTTTCAAGTTTCCTTTTTGTCGGGATTAATGGATTACTAAATAAAGTTGAATGTTGTAACACATCTTTAATTGTAACAAAGGAAAAGTGATATCGAATAAAGGTTGTTACTTCCTGGAGCGAGTATGTAAATGACGTCAATTGGAAAAGCATCTGTCTGATACAGTGAGTCTGCTAAAAATAAGGGTTAAATGTATTCCTTTTATCCTTTTTGAATTCACCAGCGGCTGTTGATACAATATTGTGAATTTGTCTTTCATGGATGAATGAGTTGCTAAAAGTAGCATATATGTATATTCATGTGATTATTTAAAAAACTTTATCCAAATTTTGAAGAATTATGTAAGATCTTTACTCGAACTTGAAAGAATTCGTAACTGTAGTGATAGTTACTTGAACTGTTGCTCTGAACTATGAAGTATACTTTTGAGGTGTTGTCCAATAGTCCTATTTTTACGGGTGAAGTTAGCTGCTCCTTTTTTTTAATGTTTCACTTAGTGCGGACTTATTTAAATTATCCAATTATTTGCATTACAGCTTGTTACAAGTTTAAGTGCAGATCGCTACCCAACTATGATTCCTGACAACATAACGACCGGAAACATAAGGAGAGCCACATGCCGCACAACTGGATCTATACAAGTCGAATTTTAGTCACTGCGCCATCTCTAGAAATGGCACCCTCGATTGTATGATTTGATGCAACCATGGTCTACGTCGATTACCTCACACCGAGTCTCAACATTCCATAAGAAAAGACACAATTTTTTGGCAAGTCTTTCGAAAATAAGAAGACGCGATGTCAGACTTCATTCAACCGTGTAGACATGTTTGTGCAGACGATTTAAAAAATGTTGCATTTTATAAGTAACCACACGCAAGCTGCTTTATTTAAGAACCAAATCGAGATGCTCGTTATGAAAAACCCTTTATTTATCGTCGCAATCAATGAAACAATTCAAAACAAACGTATCATGAAATCAATAATTCTTTATTTAAGTAAAATCCTCAAACTTGTCATACAATGTCTGCCTGAATTACTGTAGATGCATCGCCATTACAGAATGGCAATAAGAATCCGGAAATTGTAGGACGACTTACATACACAATCCATTACTGAATGCCATAGAATCGATAATTGCAGGAAATTAATTAATTAAAAAAAAAGAAGAAAATCAGAAATATCCGGTTTCATCATTTCAGAACTTTTTACTTCCACCTTCGCTGGAAATGAAGGAAATGCCATGATTAAGACACAAAGGCGTTTTCCATCAGTACAGGCAGGTAATTCTACACGGGGCGGCACAAGGGCATGCCACACATTTATATGACTAAGAAGAAGTTCCTTTGGAAGTAACCGCACTTTATGTAAATTAATTATGAAAGTGCATCGCAAAAGGGTCTTTTCTTAGACTTCTTGCTATAAATGTATGCAGTATCACTTAGGACGAGTATTTGTGGGCTATAAGATGTTAAGAAGGTAGTCTGAAGCCCTTGTAGAATTTCTATAGTCAAATCTTCGTTGCAGCTAAAAAGTTTACTTTCTAATTCGAGATTGTGGTATGTTACCACATTTATTTATTTAGATTGTAAGGAAAACTTAGTTATAATATTCTCCACTTCTTCGTTGGTTTCTATTTGTAACATACTGTAGTATATGTGGAATTTTATCGTATATTCCTTGGGGCTTTAGAGTTGGAAGAGTTTGAAATAATAACAATAGCTTTGGTTGTGGAGTAGAAATTTGAAATTCACTACCTTCTCTGAGAACAAGAAACCATCCGATGCACATATCCTTGCCGAATTCCTGTGAGATACTGTTACTTAAAAGCCACATCAGAGACTTGAATTAATCTTATTATAAACCTTAATACAGTGTGGTCTTGTCTATGTACTACTTAATTAAAATTGCATGCAGTTTGGATTCTATTTAATAACAGAAATCTCAGCTGTCGTGGCTTGTCAAGAATATCTACTATCACTGCTCGAAGCTTCTCTAAAAAAAAAAAAAAAAACTGCTATGATTTGGATATGTCCAGCCATTGGATATGATACCTGAACCTTTGTTTTCCATCTTTGATCTACGGTTCTGTATAGCCACAGATCGATTCAGTGTTGGTTAGCTGACTTCTTTATCCATTTTTCTTTGTTTGTGTTAACAGCCGTCATAGAGTATGGCCTTTAGGTACATAATAACATTACCTGTTTTTCTCTCTCCTTGTATAGCCTAGATATACATATGTATATATATCTTCTCCGATTGGGTTCTGCAAAAGTTTGAAGAAAATTGTGGATTTAATCAAAAAATCATTTTCAGCGATGAACTTCAGTTTTGGCTTGATGCGTTCATTGAACAGCAACAAACTCTCATGTGTCTTAAGAGTAATGTATGGATGGAATTACGCGGTACCTTTTCCCGTTAACAAAAACCTCTTTCACGAAGAAAAAGGAGCCGGTGACCCCATCAAAAACGGAGTATCGATGTCAAATGTGTCTAGAAATATCCTTAAGTAACTCATTTGTCTTGAATTCTTGTTTCATCTGTTTTAGTTTTTGTCTTGAAGCCCATGCTTTTAAAAATTCATTATCCCATTAAAAGGCATAGCATTTGCAATCATTCACATCCATCGACTCATCAAATGTCAAGATGTATTAAAATATAAATTATTTCGAGACATGTCTTCCCCAAAGGCAATTTAAGGCTTTGATTTGTTGCTCAATCTCAAAATTCATTCTTAATGAGAAAATTCACAAAAAATAAAAAAAAAACAACACAACGCAATCCCATTTGTGCCTGTCTCTGTGAGATATTTTCTTATTAACAAAATACCTACATGCCAATTGTTTTTCCGCTAATGAGATTCACACGAAGTCTCTCTGTTATGCCATTCAAATGTGAAATCAAAATCAGTACACACTTGAAATGGAACCATAATCTCATCTCACTCAATGGAAATCCTAAGGACTGTTACAGATGCCAGTTTCATCACCATCACCACCCATCAAATGCACAGCGATGCTTTACATTCAAAGTAAAAAAAAAAATTTACATATTCAGATACACATCGCTGAGATATGGATCCGTGGCAGTGGCAATGAAGACTCTACGCTCTGCTTTTATTCACTGAAAAGGTTTTATTCGCCGGATATGGTGTGCATGGCGATAAACTACATCTTAAACTGAAATCCCTCAATTTTTATCTATTATCCGGTTTAAGTGGATCACAGCCACCATCAGTGATTTTTTGCGACAATATCCCACAAGAGGGGATGGGATGTTGGCGAAGATGAGTAAAAGGATATTGGCTTCAGTTTGCCACCAAAAGTGTGAGAGACTGACTGTATTGGGATAACATTCGATAGAAGTTGACTGTTGACGACTTGAACTCATGTTTGACACCTACAGGATTTCAAATTGAAAAATTTATTTTTAGGCTGTGTGCGTTGTGCTCTGCATATTTCCAATTTCTTTGGTACAGTATGTTGAATCTAATTTCTCTTCGACAGAGATATATGTATTGTGTGTTTTCACAGGTAAGCAAGATATCTGCTACTTCTGTATTTTGTTTTTTTTTTTTTTTTTGAAAAAAAAAATAACAACTTGATACAAATATGTGAGTCTTTTGAAGTGGCTTGAGGAGATGAATGGAAAGAAATATTTCTTTGTGTATGAATTTCTTTTGTGATTTTGGTTGGTTTTTTTCTTTTCGACAATTGCCTTATGGCGCGAATGATGACGAACGTTGATAACTAAGAATAATAATTATGTTCTCTTAGCCTTAAGTCCATTTCGTGCTTTGTAGGACATGAGAAAGAAATAGCAAATATGTAAGTACTATGTTATCTGACTTGTGCAGGAGTAGTACACTTTGTTAAAATTTGTTTTATTGTTTCTATTGTGTTTATTTTGTGTTAACTTACACGTGTTTACTCTAGAAAGTTTCTACGGAATCACATTCAAGGTATACTTAAGTCATTAGAGGTTAGGCAAACATTGTAGTCATAGATATTATCTTGGAAAACAAACTTGTCCCCAATGAATCCGTTTAAAGAAGTTATGTTTGAAATAAACTTTAGTAAATATTTTCATAATGAATGTTGTCAAAGTTTTAGCCAAAAGGGATTGCACAAAGAAACCCCTTAATGGAAGAGCAGTTAAAGCATTGGTGGCAGTAGTTCTAACAAAAGCTTTTAGGTAGGTACATGTTTTTTTCTGTATAAAAACAACAAATGAAGGTATTTAGTCACTGTGCCATTATCATCCTGTTTTTATCTTATTTTTTTTTAGTTTCAAGCAGTCGCATATGGATTTAAATAACCTCTACCCATAGCATTTACATGTCGACTACTGCCATCATAAGTGATAGGTAAGAGCTTATTCTCTGCTTACCACCATATTTGGTTAAATGCGCTGGGAAATGGTCGTGATTGTCTGTCGAAGATTAGCAAGACCCTAGATACGGCGATGCGATTACGGTGGGTGAAAATAAGATCATGACATTCTGGGATAATATATTCCAAAAATAAACAATCCTAGTCGTATGGGGACTATTTCAGAAGTTATAATATGCAAATAATAACATACGATAAACACATGGATGGACATGCTTTTCTCCTAAACATACTTACCCAAATGTATGCGTCCACGACCTTTACACATGTTCATTACCCTAGTTAGTTTTGTCTGGCAATAGTCTAAGGGTAAACACAAGAATTTTTTTTAAATTTCTGTATCAGGACTTCAGAAAAAACATACATGGGACTGACACATTGGTAAAATAGATTGATGCAAAAGCTGGTCAAAGAAAAGGGTCTTTCAGAAGTCGCACCTACATATGTACATGTCGATAGTATATGATTTCTGGACGCTTCCTTTTTGGTGTCGATCTTGAAAAAATACATCGAATTCGTCAACAAGCGACAAAAAAATTGAAGCAACTGTTCGGTTAAAGATTGCAATAAGTCTAGCAGACCAAAAAGTGAATCACAAAGTGCTGCCGAAAAACCCTTCAACGTTGATATCACGACATTCTCAGGTTTTGGGCAATTATTCTTTCTCACAACATACAATTAATACAAGAATTGAAACCAACAGATCATAATGAACGCATAAGATTCGTCAATTGGTTATGAGAACCAATTTTTCCTTTAAAAATCATTTGTACTGATAAAGCTCTATGCGAAATGATGGATTTGTCAAAAAACAAAAGAAGAAAATCCTCAAATAATTTGAGAAACCATTACATCCACACTATTTGGTGTGGTTTTTGAACTGGTGGAATCATTGGTTCATTTTTCATTAAAACTGTCAATGGAGGCGCTGCTATAGACAAATGATTGAATATAATTTGTGGCCTCAAATTGAAAAAATAATTAGAGACTATATCTATTTTCAGCAGGATGAAGCTTCATTTCCAGGTCGAGTAATTTCACGAAATGGTTTCATGACGTATTTCAAGTCGGTGGCTCGCTTTCCTAGCTACCATAACCCTTTTTTCCGCAGGCGATTATTATTATTACTTTCTTACTCAAAACGATTTTGCAGGGAAATAGAAGGGAAATCAATAAGCATAGATAGACAATAAGAGTCCTTTAAAAGGTTATACACAATTAGTAAATCAAGGAGTCGCTATTATGAACCATTTTCTATCCTACGTTAAAAAATTATCCCGTCAACCATAGGTCATCAGTACACGTTATCTCAAACATTATACTATAGTTTCCCGAAAGGCAAACACATTTAAGGCTTCAATGCGACAAAAGACAACCTTCAACGACAACCTTCAGAATCTCTTGCTATCAAGAATTGAAAGCACATGTGTGGTTTATTCGAATAAATCCTACAAAAAAAATTAATGATCACAAAGCCACATTATCTTCAAAGCATCCCTTACAACTACTTAATGGCAAACTAATAGCAACATCTGGTTCCGCAAAATCAAGCAAAACATCTCAATCAGCTTATATAGCACACAAAATTGATGATTTCCATCCAACAAGTAGGTGGTATCCTCATGTGAATTTCATTTCCAAACCAAGAAACCAAATCAAATAGAAAAGACCTTAATCCTCTCAACATCGTTAAAAATGTAGCTATGCACGGGTTCACTGATTTAGCTTTGCCCAGAATATTTGGCTTCTATTTTGGGAATATTTTCACACAATTAAATTCCAAAATAAAAAAAGGTTATGGCACCAGATGCTTTGCCGGGTAACATGTTGGTCCTAGTCAATTCATCTTAAGGGCCACATATTGACGACGAATCCCCTCGACAGATATGGTCTCCAAAAAATTTTTCCCTTCTCCTTCGTAAAAACTCATAAAACTGGTCCTTAGGGATGAATAATTTGTTCTGCTTGAGTTAAGATGTTAAAAAATCAGAGAGTTAACCCATTCAGAAGAGGGAGGGGACAAATTCCAAATAACAATCCCAAGGATATTGGTTAATGTTGACCTTCGCAATACATTCATGCGGTAGTGAACTTGTCTATTGAAGTATTTCAGTTCGAGTGACTTCAACATGGGGGTAAAAGTTAATCTTAAATATGATATCCTTTGGTACAGAGTAATCCCATCGTTGGGAATTTGCATTTCAAACGTTATCTCTGCAGTTTCTTAAGGTTTTAATCTTGCCTTGCGTTTTTATGTTTAAAAGGACTCTTTAACGTTTGACATGCTAATGAAGATTTTCCATCCTTCAGTTTGAGCAGTAATTTTCAGCAAAAATAAACAACAATCAAGGAGAAAAATATTGCTTTTCAGTTTCCCTACGATTATTTACAAATGGACATCCTGAGGATATTGTAAGATTGTATAATCTCCAATACTCCATTCGCTTATGTAGGCCTTCGGGGATGGTGGATTATTTTTAAATTGTAATTTAAAAAATATTCTGCTAATAACAATGAAATTATCGATTGTAGACTGATTGCTGGAGGGCGTATTATTCTAGTGGGAATAATATTGCGAATTAATCGAGTGATGGTTCAAAGATAAACTTAATTAATTTTATGTCGTTGAAGCTCTAGGCTATCAGTTTTAAGTCAAATTAATTGGTAAGTTGGTGTAAGCTATTAAATTTATTTATACGATTTGTTGTTAACAACAATTAAGGCTTTCTTTGATCTTGCCTCTTTGGATGTTTGCTATTATATTGGAATTTTATGACCAAGGACGAAGGGATTCATTAAAAGGATTTTAAAAGAAAAACTCGGTTTAATTATATTATTGTCCTCTTCCACTGATGTAACTTGGTTTCAAAACGAAGTGTTCCAAAACATTTACATCAATCCGTTTTGGATGTCCTTGCAATCTTAGACGACTGATGCGCAATTATTTGAGGTTAGGTTAATGTCGTTGTACAGCTCATGTACATAGCTCGTCATAAAATCTCCTTCTCGAAAGCCCGTCCACGGAAAATATTTTTCCTCTCCAAGCGATCGAGTATGCAGTTTGTTCACCCGCTGTAGATAGAGCCCAAGGTTCAGCGCAGAACTGTGATGATTAAGGTTTTATACAGAATCTCCTTACTTTTTCGGAACAGGGTTTTACTACTCAATTGTCTTCTGACCCCAATAAAACATTTATTGGCAAAAGCTATTCCTCGTTAAATATCTACTGGGATAGATCAGGGTGTAGACGAAAAGTTTCGGCCATTTTTGTGAGTCAGGTAAACGATGCTGAGATTCCATTCATCAGACATACCTTCATTGAACAAATGTTATAGATGAGTTGTATAAGCTTTCTTCCAAGTCATCTCCAGCTGCTTTGAACAACTCGGCGTATAGGCCATCGGAAGTACCTAAGGGTGTGGTTTTACCAAGATCGAACCATTCCTTAAACTTTTCGACAGGCATACATATGTATGTATATGTAAGTATGTTTGATATAACGCTTGTGTCAGATTTGGTCTACTATAAATATTATGGCACTTACTGATTGGGTAAACGAAAAACCTATTTTTTCGAACGGTTGAGAGTTCTCTAGTATTTTTAATATACATTCGGTAGTTCAAATAGCCACCATTCTTCTAAGTAGTCATATTTTTAAATCTACTAATCCTTTCTTAAATGCGTAACTAATGTGAAAAGCTCTACGTATCTTCATTGTTAATTTCCGCGACAGCCCATGAGTTTTTACTCTTTATACTCAAAAATCTTATTCTCTTATATCCATTCTTTTGCATTGCGATTGTGCCCACACATCTGTCTACAACACTGAATCCAATTTTAAGTTTATTCCAAAACGATATGAAACTTAAAAAAATTAACTAAAAGTTTCGAAATTGAATCCAAACGAACAGAATTTACAATCAGAACTAAGTACATGAATGTTTATGAATGACTCAAGGATTAAAAATTATATCATTTCAATTAAAATCTCGAGTAGCATATCCTCCTATCACATAACATAACAGCAACCATTTATTGAAATAAAAATATTTTTTACGTGCACTTGAAATGCAATTAAATGTCATATTTCAAAATATCATAAATTGTGAAATAATTACAAGTCAACAGTACTTATACAATGTGTGCAATTAAAATCCAATTCAATCTTTCAGGCATGGCCACCGATGAAAAATCCATTCGAAATATTTCCAGCTGGTTATAAAGTTCACACGATTTCAGGTAAGAATAAATTAATTGTATATTTTGGAGTATTCCATACACAAAAATGATATTTTCTGTGAAATAAATTCTCAAAACAAAATGAAAGACGAATTTAATATGAAAATCCGTTTCTCTCCATCTACACATGACAAGAATGTGCGTGACGAGAAATTAAATTGAGTTAAAGTTTCGCAACATGGGTAAAGAGGATCAAAACTTCGTAGTTTGTCATGCATGCAACAATGACAGGACAAGTGGATGCAAAGCGGATTCCATTTTTCCCTAGTTAATTGTTCTGACATCTGTGATTTTTTTTTTCCTTTTTTAAGAAGTTTAGATTTATTAGAACTTTGACGGGTTCTATTATTTCGAGAAATGTCATATGTAATAGAGCATATATGTATGTATGTATATGTTCTTAGAAAGATTGTTGTTTCAAAATTGCTTCGCGTAGCTATTTGAAATTTAATTATAATGTCAATGAAGGCAGGAATGAGACCGAAAGTAGTAATCACACTAAACAGTTTAATCACTAAAATTTAGTTCCATCAGATTTTAAGACGTAATTAGGCTGGAGTACATATGAAATCTAAAAACGTGTTCGAAAAAAAATCATTAATGGCAATCTTTCAAAAAGGTATCCGACTCATAGAACAATTAATGTAAGAAATAAATTAAAAACAAATTCTCTGTTGTGCAAAAGAAGATTCTTTTCATTATAAAAGATTCAGTTTTCTGCTTCTTACTTACTTAAGGAAAAGAAGGAAGTAACTTACAAAAAATCTAGTATTTAGAAACATAAGAAATCAACTACATTGTAGTCTCTTCGAACGTTGCCCATTCGTGAACTTCACCATGATAACAATGTAAAACCCGACTGACGTTTTGACAATGGCAGATCATAAAAAGAAGTTTAAAGATATGTATGTCCCATCTAAAATTGAAACTTGAAACGTTGAACTTTTTCTCAAAAAAAAAAAAAAATTGGCAATTTCATTCTTCTTTAGTTATTTTTTCTATTTATGTTTTTGTCTGACAGCCATCTGACTCCTCATCGGTGATAGAACCCAATTTCAGTGTGCGAATTGATATACTGTCTAGCCTCGGCGACATCTGGTACTCCAAATTGATACATGCACCTTTTGCTTATGTACATATTTATGGGTTTCTCAAATAACCTCCTAAAGCCTCCCGAATCGGTGGCAATCTTAAATTACACAGCAAAATTGGATAAACCAGTTTGAGGCTAAGCATTGCTTTTATAGCTGCATGGTGAAACAATTTTTTTTTTTAATTTTATTCATTGGCGTGATATTCTTGGCTACCATAATTTGAATTTACCTTTCACTAAGTCTTTTAGGTCTTTTAGGTTTATACTTATAAAAAGAGTGAGATTTTTTAAAAATCCTTCTGGTGCAACTAAATTAATAAGGCTGATAGAAAGATTGAAACCTACGTATGTATATGTCCTAGCGCGGTGAGTTTTTTTTAGCCGAGAAGAGAATGTTGATTTTTAAGGACAACTCAAATTTTTAACTCAACTTAATTAAAAAAAAAAAAGTAAAACTTTTTGCAACTTTATTAAAAAAGTTTGTGACGTCGTTAATTATAACACTTTCAGACATGTTTGATTTCTCAATCTGTGACATATATTGAGTTTCTATGAGAGTTGTCTTAACTTGATTGAGGTGACCTATCGCTAAATTGATATTCATTCCAACAAAGGTTAAATACGATGGTTAAGAAGACGCATGGCATTCTAAGTCTTAGGACGACATCCAAAAATGTGATTATTTTTTTTCAATTATTATCTTCTGAAAATGGAAAACGTCTTCAAGACATTGCAATATATACTCAGTTTTCTAATGTATTTAACTAAGTGCAACACAAGGTTTTTAACAAAGATTTGGAGTTACTTTTTGGAGTTACTTTTTGGAGTTTTGCTATCTTAAAGTAGATTGCAAGTTACTAAGTTAACCGCAACCAATATATTACAACAGAATCTGGTATATCGAAAGAAATTTTACATTTTTGCTCAGTTTAGCTCAGGATAGTAATTTTGGTCCTTCTTTTTTTCATTTTATTCGCTCTGTAAATGCTTTTATGTTGATAACTTGAAAATTTTCAAGGCAGTGGCAGTGTATCTGATGCTCACGAGTTATAAAATGATATAAATCGAGTAAGTTTATTCTTTTATTTTTTTATACACCACATGAAATTTTATTTCAATAAATGTATGGATTAACAATTACATAGACTACTGGATGTGGTCCATCAAACTTTATAATTCTGCTCTAAATAGTTGATAAAAATGACATCGAAGTTATCAAAGAAAAAGCTTGTCCTTTTTATGTGAATGCTTTTAAGGAAGTGAACAAATACGATTTATTAAAATTTAAAATGTAATTTCCAGAAGTCCAAGTCTATAATATATATATTTTACAAACAGAATTAAAAAAGTAAAAACAATATGATATTCTCAATACGTGATAAAATAATAATAATTTAAAGTACATAATAACAATGTAATAGATTATTTAATTCTTAGTGCATGCGTTCAATTGTAATATAAATCGTAGGTTTATCAGTTTTAAAATTGATATTTTAACAGTTTACGACCAACTTTTTTATGTTTCTAGAGTGCAAGAAAAGTGCACCTTCTCATCTTATCGATAAATTAGTTCTCTTCAATATTTGCAAAATCCTAAATCCTATATTCTATATTCATAAATAAAATATCCAGACCTAATAATGCTGTTTTGGGCCTCATTTGCTAGTCCTTATGCTTTGGCAGGGTGGTTCTTAAAGCACGTAATTTGAGTAAAGATACCATTCCGTAACTAACTGACCAAAATAGATTGCTGGGTTGTGTGCTGCCATTTCTGAAGCCAAAAGTTCAATTCTGTTACTATTTCAGTTGTGTAAAATTCCTTACAAACAAATATGAATCAACCCAAAACTTAGCCAATTACAAACTTAAAGAATTGAAGTAATAATAAGTTCTGACAAAAATAGACGAATTTAATAACAATCGTTCGCTGATGGTTACTGACAAACAAGCAGAGAGCGTATTTCAAATTCTATAACTTTGTCGAATACATTTTTATGATCAAGTCTCCCTTCATACATATGTAAGTGCGAGAGAAAAGTTTAAATTTAATTGCAGCGGAAGTAAATAGAATTATCTTTAATTGGAGAGCTTTTCAGGCTCTAGAGAATATCCAAACAAATTTTCAATATCAACAGAAGTCCTTAAAATACAGTGAACAAAATTTGTTACAAACTGTTCCTAACACCCACTCAAAACCTAATGACACTCTTTCAAAAACACCTTCTTTCCGAAATAAACTGCTTCAGATTCCAATAACAAGAAACAAAATATTAATATTGTCACCAGGATAATTATAAGAAACTTATGAATGAACCTATTCATAAAGCATCTTCACAGCCCTGAGCTCTTATCTACCCACTGTCTACGTGCATTGAATTCAACCCTCGTTGACCTTATGATACTAATTGTTAGGGTTCACTTGGAGTATCCCAACTTCTGCAGTCATCTCGTTACTTTAATTATGTTAACTTAGTGTGCAAGTGATAAAAAGGATTTATATTGTCCTCCTCCTGCTACTGTGTGTCTAATTGTGTATCAACACACAGCAGGACCGCAATAAATCATTCAACGACTAGAACGGCAAGTATGTATGTTTTTTGTATTTAATTACAATTCGTCGCACGTATTTAATCTCTGATTAAAATTATAGGGCACTTAGGTTGCGAATCGCAATCACCAGTCGCCATTTGGTTGGTAATCTCCAGCTGGCAACAGTCGCCATTGGCATTGTAAAGTTATGAATCATTGGAGTCTTAGAGTCCGCCTGGAAAGGATTTTACAAAATCAATTAGCCACGTTAAAGGCACAAACCGATGGACTGGTTGAACGGAATTATATATTTCTTGGTATAATTGTGTGGACGTGGTTATAAAGAATGTATTTAACTGCTCCTTAATACACAAGATACTATGTGTTCCTTTAATGGTATTTGGATTTTATTCTAAGGAGGTCGGGCGATTCATTTATGACTAAAAGCTATTGCAAAGGCGGAGTTCTTCTTTTTTTTGCAATCAAGTTTTTTGCGTGGTTGGTACTTATAAGGTGCTATCGAAGAAACATGTACATATGTATGTACTGCAGATACTTTAAGAAGAGGTGGATAGTTAATCCGTAACGTAAAAAAAACCCTTGTCCTGGAAGAATTTACATAATATCTTACATACATGATTTATTTTAAAATAAATAAAGCTTAATGAAGTTTGTTCTCGATATAAATAATTAAGAAACTAACTCCCTCACATGAACTTTATTGGAATATCAAGAAAAATCGAAATCTTTAAACTTATGGTGGTCGTATTTTCTGACCATGTTCAAAGAGAGTCTTGGCCATATTTAATAATGTTCAGACGAGTATTAGTATTATTATTATTTATTGATGATATGTACTCTCGGCACATACATACATCAAGTGAAGTATACGTCTGAAACATTAGACGTAGAGAAAAACGAACTTAATATCTAGAAAGAAAATAAAAAGTATTGGTCCCAGATAACTCCCTTGGAGAACACCAAAAGTACAAGTAAAAGCATTGGATGCTGAAGTTCTGAGAGAGCTTCTATGCTCATGATAATTAAAGTACGAAATAAATTTTCTTTGGGAATCTAGATGTTTTCAAATTTGTCAAATGCTTTGCTAAAATCGCTTGTGGCCATGAGAACCTAATTAGATTTGTGGTACTGAATCTGTTGTTGAGTGATTCATGCTGATTCATGATTGAAGATACTTATATTTCCTTGAAAATCTTACACCGAGAAGCTAATTGCAAGATTCACCCTTCTGTAGATGAGCATAAGTTATGAGTTTTTCTACAAACCAAGCAAAACTTCATGTGTAACAGATATCCAGCTGGGGAAAGAGCAAAGCTACTTACACTTGAAAATTGTAGCGCTGTGAAAACGAAAATCAATAAAACGTGTTCAAACTTGAGTAAAATCGACAGTGAGCGGTGCATGTTGATCAAAAAAGAAACAACTTTGGAACACGTAAGTGTACGGTGATCCCTAAAATACTCTAACGCTCGGGTATCTCATTGATTGCTGAGTAGTCTAAAATACTAACATCCAAACCACAACAAGACTTTTAAAATATTATCGCAAAAATTAATTTTACATGAGCGGAGGAGGAGAATCTCTACTGTTTTTCAAATATCTGGGACTTATTGAATTGTAGGTGTATCATGTGATCGAAATGGACCTTCTACATTTATTTAGTTCTTTTAGGGAGGTAAGAGATACTTTGACCAACAAATCCAAAGGATGTTTTATAGTACAGAAGTTTAGTAACAAAATCTTGCAACTTTTTATTGATAATGTATTCGACCTTATTAAAGGAAAATTAAATATTTTCTAAAGTGCTTATATAAATGAAGCTTAAGGCAACCTATCTACCAAAGTATGCTCCTCAGCTTAACCACTCAAGAATTGTGCGAAGCTTCGTAGAATAAATTGAAAGCCTTTCTATACCAAACACTATCACTGCCGATACTATCATTCCAATATAAATCATGTACACTGCATTAAGACGTTCATTTGTTAGAGCTTCCACCGCACTGTTCTGTGAATTCTTGGAATATGCTGAGGATGGTGCTTCAAACCTACTAGCAAAGTGTTGCATTATACCTGAATAGGCAAGGGCTTGCAACTTTTTATCGAACATATCTACATATATAGAACGGCGTGTAAAATACATTACAAATTTTTCCATATAAACCATTTGATCAATCTGTATCAAATTGCTACCATTTTTGTGCGCACGGTTCATGTAGTGAACGAATACCTCTCTCAAAGCCACTGTAGCAAAATTTGCGTTTATTCCTTCTAACAATTTAAACCTTTCTACATCTCGACCAGCTTCCACAAAATTTACTTCATTTTTAGGGAACAGACCAAAGGTGAGTTCTTTTGGCAAAGATATTGTATAGTTCCAATTCTTAAGATCATCTAACCCTGAGGGTAATTTTACAAATTTATTCATACGAATAGCATCGTACAAAGAGCCTTGATAAGCATTGCGCACCACTAAGGTAAAGATAATCCATTGCATAAGTATGAATCGAGCGAAGTTTCTTCGGGGAGTTAGAGGAATCGAATAGCCTAAGAACACAGCATTGAAATTTAAATAAGGAAAATCATTTCTATCGCCAAACACAAATCTACGAATGCGTAGCGACATACATTTAAAAAGCTTAATAGCAACAATACCGGAGATAAGAACAATTAAGATTAAAATCCATAAGCAATAATTGAATGGTGTTACCAAACGACTCAGAGAGCTTACAATTTGTCTGGCGCGAATTACAAACACGTACGGAGCCTGATGGTATACTCTGGATTTTGAAAGCCAATCAATGTCATTTGAAGCCCCGAACCCTCCTATGGCAACATCTGCATCACCTTTATACAACTAAAAACAGATAAATTAGATCGGTAAATTTAATTTAGTCTATAAACTACCGGATGAAGAGTATCATATTTTGTATACGTTTCACTCCAAGGTAATAATTTAATTTGGAAATTGAGTCTCTCTGCAAGTATCTTCAACAGCATTCCCTCAAATCCGGAGAGATTTTCCCAATGTCCTACCGGTTTAGGTGCTTTAACGTTTCCATTGAAGATCAACATGGGTGGCAGAATATCGGCAGCCACTCTTAACGGACATCCGTATAAGTTAGACTTCTGTGGAAACACAGTTGGCAATTTCTTTAAGCCCTCATTGAAACAAAAGATAATTTCCGGAAAAGGAATTCGACAACTATTGAGCTTGTAGGTGTACATACAAACGCCAGTATAAGGCAAATTAATAATTATTACGACATCGATAACATTAAGTTCATAGCACATCTTAAAGATTCTCTGCATGACATTGAACGAGTATCCCTCCGGGTAAGTAGTAAGGATGATGAGGAAATGTAATGGCATGTTTCTAAACCTTGTATACATAAATAAAGTGGAATCGCTGTAAAGAATGAATGTATAGATAGGGAATAGACTTTAAGATCTAGAATTCTTACAAAAAGGCATCCGAAGAATCTACAATGAAAATGTTGTAGTCATAGGTGTCCATATTGCCAACGTGCTTCCGTTGCACTGCTACGTTTTCATTCAAGTTCACTAAAAGGTGATTCAATAAACGGATATTGATATTAACTGCTTCAGGGTA
Organism: Xylota segnis; assembly: GCA_963583995.1. Taxonomy (NCBI): domain Eukaryota; kingdom Metazoa; phylum Arthropoda; class Insecta; order Diptera; family Syrphidae; genus Xylota; species Xylota segnis. The sequence continues at coordinate 16,569,689 of OY757236.1, read as the reverse complement.
AAAGCTGTCTTCAGTTATCACAAGCGTTGAAGTGGATTTACTTAAATGATCACGAGCGATAAGTAATGCAGCCTCAGACAAATTTTTTATATCAACTTCGGGGTTCCAATCAAAAGTTGCAGTTACTCGGGGCCATGTTACAAAAAAAACTACAAACCAACTCACGTTAACCATGGTTTCGAAACTGCATATGTTGAATAGTTAGGATACACTATTACCCATCAGACATGAATGTTGATGTAAGATATGGTCTTAATTGATTATGAGCCATTTGTCCAGCGCAATGGGTGAATGAGATATTTAAGTAAGTCAAGTTTTAATTAAGATATATTCATCCAGATAAATTCATTATTATTAATTGTTATTAATAGATGCAGCTGATAGTTAATGAATATTCTACTCCTAAACAGGCACAAAATGTATAACAAATGTTAGCTAGAGCTAAGACAACTATGCTCTTTTTAGTATCCAAAATAGTTCTACTTTTGATTTTCTATTTATGTAACTATAAAATTTGAAAGAAACTGTCCATTAAAATTATGTTGGCGAAGCTCCTTATAGATTTGTCCTTCTTATTGGCACTCTCAATCTTTTTGTAGAAGCATAAAGCATTTGTTTTTTTTTTTCAACAAAAAATTGTTAATTGTGTTTCATAACTCATTATTATTATTTTTAGATTGCATGCACGTTGGATCTGAACCAGGGGATTATGTCTTCAAGAAGGTGCCACATCTGACTCCACCCAAAGAAGCTGACATTTTGGAAGTAGGTGATTCTATGACTGTTTGTGGTTTGTATGTAATCGGAGAACCAGATACCATAGTAGAAATCACTATGAAATACTATGATATTAATTGTGAATCAGGAGGACTAATGGCGGTGAGTTGATGAAACAATTATTTTTATCATCGATTAATTGAATCTATGTTAACAGTTTGTCGATGGCTGGGAACTCAATGGAGAATACTTCCCTGGACTTAAGGATCATCACCGCCAGCTTGAAGATCGCGTTGTGGAGTTTTGTAATAACTACAATCAATGGTAAAGCAATGCGCTCAATGTAATTATTCATAGGTTAATTAAAATCTGTTTATTATAGGCCTCCGATAAGCAATAAGAAATTCTTCCGTTCGAGCCAAAATGCGGCCCTATTGCAATATAGAATTCCGACCAGGGGATCGTTTATAGCCAACGTTAGATTCCATAAAATTACTCAACGTAATTCTTTTCACATTTTTTTTACATTCTGCTCATAAATTTAATGTTGTTTTTTATTTTTTTTTTGTAGCTTGCAATGTTCTTGTTCACGATACCGCCTCGATTTATCATCTCAGTAACTTTGGCCACCGAAGGAACTGTACACTTTCAGCTCTGTTTCCAGCTGTGATAGCTTTGGGTAATTTGAAAATTGCTGGCAAAAGTGCACGTCAGGAAAAGGTTAACTATGAAGTAAGTTTACATTCATTTTAATTCTAATTTATGTCGTTAAATAATGAGCTCCCCGTCTAGTGCACCCTGGAAGATAGACTTGAAATTGGAGGTACCTCAGGCCTAGACTCGACTGGTTTGGAAAAATCAAGTGAAGTTTGTGGATATTCAGAGGAACAAGGTGCTGTATTTCGCAGCATTTCAAATAAAATCAATATTGATTGTAAAAATGTTTAACTAGGTCCGGAGCAAGCAATTTTCTGTAGCATCACCACTGTACGACTTTTGTCCACTGGAAAATATCAAAATCAAGCAATGATTGTCCTCAGGAAGGCGGATGAAAATGATTTGGAAATAGCTACACTTGTCTGTCCATTATAATTTGTTTAAGCTTAAGACACAAAAGGTCCATCGATTATGTTTTATAAGTTTATTTATTTTCTAATCCTTAATTTATTATTTTATTATATAAGGCTAACAAATAACAATTGTGAAAACATCATCACACAAATTTTCTCTGTAACCATTGTTGTAATAATGTACTGCAATTTACTGGCATTTACCAGTTTCCCTTAGGAGTAGTAAAATATATAAATACCTACATTTTCCCGCATAATACTGCATAAATCTGTCTCCCAAATGTGTAAATATAATTAAAGAAAAAACAAAAAAAAAAAAAAAATACAAAACATAATTAATTAAAAGTAATTGCTGTAACAATATTATATGAGTATATAAATGTTAAAATTATTTGATTGAATAAATTAATAAAAAGATATGAAAGATAAATATGACTACATTTGATGGGACAATGACAACGTGATGTTTCTTAATCCATATGGAGGGAGGACTTGTATTACATGGAAATCGAGGGCGTATACGTACTTTTTTTGTTTAATTAGTTATAGGTATCTTTTGGAAACAATAAATATTGAAATAATCTAATCCGTTGAGCCCGCATCTTGGCAAAAGGACACTAAATGACGAAACTCGAAGTAGTTCGTCTATTTCAAAACAGGGATTCAGTTGCTCTAGACTGTCATTAAGTTTCGCTTAGAGATGGTAGGGCAGTTTAATACTTACCTTTGTCGGGTTAAATTCTCGTCAGACATGTTACTACCTTGCCTATGAATGTTTGGCCCAAATGGATTTGATACGTTCTGTGTTGGCGATAGCTGGTAGCCATTTGAAACCTAATCTAACCTAATCGTTGTGCTCACTGTATACATAACCTTTACAACCTTGTACCAAAACTGCTCTATCTACGGTCTTCGAATATTTCTTATTGAATGGAATAAGTTTTATATTGTTTCACTACAATAGAATTATTTATTTAAATATTATATTTAGATTTGTAAACGTCATCTTGTTGTGTTCCAATCTTGGCAAGGTTTTACTCTTCTTCACGACTTGCCTTCATTCTGTTTGTGTTCTGTATTTGTCCAATTTTGTATTTTTAATTTTTCTGTATCGTTTGTTATACTACATATTATCCATCGAAGTTTTGAAACAGTTTTGATTAAAAAGGAAAAAGGCACTTGATAATCACAAACATAGAGCCCCATGTGGATATAGCTATGAGAGAATCAAAGAGTAGGAAGCTACTCAAAATCTTTATTTCTTCTTACGTTTGTGCTGAGTTGTATCGTTGAGTATCCTTCAGTATCTTTGAGAAACCAAGAAATCTGAAGTCTCTAAATTGTACATGTGTCCCAATCTTTCTTATCTCGACTTAGTAGAGGTCTGGACTTGACAGTCAAAGTCAATTAAATCTTAATCGCTTTAGCTTTATTTATCAAAACATCTTTAACAATGGAAATATTATTGTAATTTCTAAACTTTTCAAATCATACTCGGAAACTTCAATGCCAAGATCGATTTGAGAAAATATTCTTCGGTGGATTGGTCGAAAAGCGCTCCATCCATGTTACTATAATAGACAACGGCTTCCAGCTAATAGATGTAGAATACAACGATAAGTAACACTAAGTTTCCAAGACTACAAATTCATAGCAACCTGGAGCTGTCCAGATAGTCGAACCTACAACAAATTGAACACTTGGTAATAAATACGACGCATGCATCCAACATTTTGAATGAGCAAACCTTCAGAGGAGCTAGGAGTAATGTCGGCCCCTTTCTTGTTCTAGCGAAATTCAGAGCTCGACTGTCCAACCAAAATAATGTGCCAAAGGGCTAGAAAAAGAAATCCAATGTTAGAAGCCTTACCATAACTGGAGTTGCCAGAGTCTACAGAGAGCGCTTGAGCGAGAAATTTTTCGCTGTGAATTTACCATCCACAAACACGAACAATCTGTGGAGTCGTCATCAAAGGTCGGAAAAAGATGACAGAAAGTAGACACTTACAAAGGGTGCAGCGCAAAATAGGAGCAGCAAAGGAAGAGTATCGGGTCAGAATAAGGGAAGAGAAAAAGATCCTGCTTAGAAAGAAAAAGGATCACGCAGTCTCCCAGGTCTAGAATATCGAAGAATCCTGCCATAGAACATTACAGCTGGCTTTAAGCCCGGAATCCCGGAATAGTGGATGTATTTAAGAAGTATTTCCAGCACTACAGCTACTTAATGCGCATCATGTAGCCAGAGAGCAAGAAGAGAACTTACATCCAGTCAATAAAGAGACCTCCCCCTTCCCAAGTTTGATGAAGTTGGGTAATCTATAAAAACCTAACGAGCATCAAAGTAACTGCTTCTAATGGATTAGAAGAAAAGTTGTTTAAGTAGAATAAATGTACCAAACCTATTACAAAATGAGAACAAAACCAACTACATATTATCACAAAAGCATCTATTCACCGCCTAGGACAGATCATCACTGTTGGCAACAGTAACTTCGAACTGCTTTAGGAGCAGATTTTGAATGCTTTTGAGAGCAAAATTCGTGTCTCAAGCAGAGAATCTTTATGGGTCGGGAGCCTGTTAAGTAAAGTATATCTGTCATGAAAAACTTTCTCAAATACAGAACATAACACAAATGGTTTGCTTCAGATTTCAGAAAGATGTATGCTTACCTCGTTACTCAATTCAATCAAATATTATACCTCAGACTTAAAATCAACCAATTCGAAAACTAATGAACAGAGGACGTGCCATGAAAGCACAGATTTTAGTAAATAAGAGTTAAATATTTCAAAAAAAAAACTCAAGAAGCTCCTCGTCATCCGGCATGAGTGATCTCCTAATTTTAGCAAAGGTCTCAGTTTAATTACAGATTTTATTTAGGAATGACATGAGTTGCAAGGTTAGTCAACCTACCTTTTATATTTTTAATCAGAAGAAGAACTTCTCGACCTTATAGAATCAATTTAAGATGACTTGGCACAAAGAACCATTTTGACGTTAATTTACAGTTGAGGTAAAAAAAACAACATTATCGGGTTTATGTAGAACATTTCTTATTTTCATCTTATTTTCATTTCCAATAGTAGATATAATATTTATTCTTAAATATTTTCCACCAGCAGCGCTATGCGTAGTCGATATAGTCAAAATTAAAAGACCAGTAGAGGTGTAGCCATAGGCTGTGGGCGCATTAAAGACAAAAATGCTAAAATAAATAACGTACAAATATAAAACGTACAAGAAAATTAAAGAAATGTTTACTAATATAGCAAAATAATGCCGAACGTGACTCCCAAAAAAGGATACCTTTAAATCAGCCGTATAGCAGCACAAAACCAAACAGGATGTATCGACTACCATTGAAACTGTGCGTTGGAGTTATAGTGTTCGGACCCTGCGATGTGGCAAATAGATTAAACCATATCAATTGTTCGGTTCAAAAGTGAACGAACTTTATGTTTTTATAATTGATGGAAATTATGTTGACATTTGCTCCCGAGGAAATATACCATTAATTTCCACCAAAATGGTTATAAAATGGCTCTAAAAATCAGATTTGTATAATGTAATGTCCAGCTCCACTCCACTAGAAACCACCAATAGGTCGATATAACGAAGAGAGCCTCGTACAGACAGCCGACAACATCTACAAACTCGGGTCAGCTTACAAAGGTATCAATATTTAATAGATTCATTGTCACGACAATGTACGCAGTTAAGTGTTTTCAATAAAACTATGCAATACAATTTGGTTAGTAAATAAATACATTTAATTTATCCTTAATCGTGTTATTTTTTTCAACGCAACTGTCAAATCAATAGTGTAATATAGGGCAACCAGAGTCATGACTTACAGTAAATTTAAAACAAACGAAAAAAAAAGTTAATCACTCAATTTAATCATAACCAAGTTAAATTATTATTTCCACATTTTTGTCTGCTCGAGTAAAAAGACATTGTGTTAGCTATTAATCAGCCCTTTTGTCGGAATCTCTTTAATACCTACGCAAATTGTTTCCAAGGTCTCACCTTTATAAAATACTCTATATTCAAATATGCTTTCAACCTTAAAGCGTCCTTAGTATCTACATCATCACAGTACCATGTGCTCTGTTGATGATGATGATTCCAGCAAACTTGGCTGGGAATAGGGAACCTGTTGCGCGGATTAACTATTATACAGAAAAATGAAACGTAACCACAAATTGCGATTTTAATTAGATTCCACATTAATTTAATTCCTTTATTCATGCAGATTCTTTCTTTTAGCTAAAAATACGCATTTCCATGGCAAGCATACTTTGGTTAGGACTCTCCATTGGCACGAGTCTGAGTAGATATCGAACTTTTAATAATTAAATCAAATCAAATGGAATTGTAGGGAAGTTAGAGAGCGGGAATGTCTTTTCAATTTTGAAAGGATTACAAATTGTAATTAGGACTACCCAAAATACCCAAAAGAAGAGTCGATTCGGATTTTTCCATCCCAACTATTGGGCTGAACTACAATGTACGGTATTTAAAATATACTTTAAACTTATTATTTTTGTTAATTAAGTTTTGTAGGTTTTATTGTTAAAATACAATCAGTGTTGTGTTCTTTTAAATTATAATTAAATAGGGAGCATTAATGACTTTTCGTTTTGTATAAATATTTCCTAGGTGTTATTGGGATTTAAAGGAAATATTTCAATCCAAAGTAGATGCCTAGGATTGTTGTGATTTTCAGTGCCAGAATTGAAGCAGCACCACCATCTCCATCATCTTCTTCGTTATCGAGCTAAAAAAAAAAAAGGATTTTTTAGTTAAAAGTTGCAGTTTTGTTAAATCGTTTGTATCCTGGAAAAAAGCTAGATTGCGACTGATAGCGGTGTTGGAGATCATTCATATTTTTCGCTAAATCTCCACTGCAACCTCTATTCATCAGCACTGAAGGACCACGTCTACTTTTTGGGTCAATATCATCCTCAAACAAGCAGACTGATTAAGTAAATGAACTCATTTGTCAACCATATCGCTTAACCTTCAAAATTCCGGAAAGGCTTGATTGGAAGATATACATATCTACATATTCTTATAATGGCAGTCACGGTTTGGCATATACATACATACATAAGTTATTGTGCAATACGTGACTGAGTGATGTTGATTTAGTATGTTCGCTTACATGAACGATTGACAATGATGAGTGTCGAATGTTGATATTGGATTGTTGGGCACGAGTCAGTTAGCGCTAGATCCTTTAAAGTTAGGTGCATTTTAAAAGTACAAATTTACAAGCACGAGTTGAAACCAATCGAAAATAGAATGTACAAAGTTAATATTTTTTTAATGAGTGGCGACATATTGAACGAAACAAATGCTTAAGGATTAGCTAGCTCAATTCAAGTCACACGCCTCACAACCTTAATCTAGAACAAGCTTACACGCATCACTTAGTGGTCTCCAAGTGCCAAATATGTTGGGAATTCAAAAATAAAAGAACAACAGCCATATATCCGCAGAAAAAAAAAAAATGCAGTATTTTTTTTTTGGCAAAAGACTCGAGATAGATGCCCATTCAACTTACCGATTCCTGAAGTTTAACTATAAGCTCCTCACACCGCTGCGTTTGAGTATTATCACCTCTGGCCAAAAGACATAGCAAGTTTTTTAAACATTTGTCTTTGCATCCATCAGCAAGTAAAGGATCACCTTGGACCACATAGTATTTCCAGTACTAAACAAAAAAATCAAAGTGAATGAGCATATCTAATTATGAAATATTTTTTACAAACTTTTCTGAGAAGAGCAGGTTTCTCTGCGAAACTAGTCAAAAGTCCATCGACAGAAGCTGGACTCAAGTCTTTCAATTCGAATGCTTCTGTCATCTTGTATTCCAACTCCCATTTGGGAGGTTCCTCTGGCTTCAAGTTAGCCGCTGTAAGATTGAAATACCAACCTTCTTGCTCAACAACTTGCTACAAGACAAGACATAGTAAAGTAAAACTCGATAGCTGGTCCACTGATTAACTTACGAAAGAGGTGGGTTCGACTTGATACAACTTATAATTTGGATTCTTGTTGCTGAATGTAGTCAAACTGCCTCCATTCCATGCGACATTGATTGGAGTTGTTTCATTAGAATAGTAAACACTAAGCTCGTCTCTATGCGTATGTCCGTTGAAAATTCCACTGATTGTAGTACTAAAACGCTCTACAATCCTGTTGAATTCACGTGACCAAACATTCCAACAGCTTGTAGTACCAGTTGGGATGTGTGCCAAAATATGGACATGTTCTCCGTCCTTCTCCGCTTGCAGAAGTGTATCATGAAGCCATTGCAATTGCACAGACAAGTAATTACCGTCATAGAGAATCCACCAGTTAAAAACATAGCAATCGTTATTATTCAGCGCAATGACTCTGAATCCAGTACGTGGGCTTACTGTATAGTAACCACCCTTTATGATGGTCTCCTTTGTTGAAGCTGGCAACCAAGCAGACCATAACTCAGCTAAAAGTTCATACAACCATTTACTACTAAGATCCTCTTCGAGGACATCAGGTGGAGCAAAACTATGTTAAAAAAAAAATTTATCAAACACCAAGGCCATACACAAACAAGTTCACTTACACATTCAATGGATGATTTTCATGATTTCCAATTGTCGGATATACCGGTATATCACCAAAAGCACTCTTAAGCTGTTGATTTACATCCTCCAGGGTTTTCTTGTTCTTTTCCCGAGAAGTTAGCCAGACCGCGTGATCAATCACATCACCAGTGTGGTACACATAATCAATTTGCTCATGAGTCTCTTTAATGTGATCCAAAGAAGCGATGATTGTTTGCCAAGGTGTATCACAATCACGATAATCACCCCATTGCCCGGCAGCCTTGGCAGTTCCTTGAGCAACATCCTTATGTCGCTGGCAGCACTGTGGTTCATCACATTCCGCCAATGATCCTACCTCGTACAATGGATCGTAGTGAATATCAGTGAGGTGAATGATTTTTAGATCATTATTTCCTTTGTCAGGAATATCTAACTTGGGACCGTCGAGTTCGGGACCAGTGGCGTCGATAGCAAGCTTCCAATTGTAGGCAGTATTAGTCACCTTGCAAAAGGACGCTTGGAAAAATGTACCACAGAATGACTTGGAATCAATACCACCTTCATCAAGAATGTATTTGAGAATGGGCTGAGAAATTGAGTAAAATAGTTATTATATGTACGTTCAACGTGGTCCGATCGATGTAAATACCATGTTCATTTCAACCAGTTCTCCACAGACTTCTTCGGTTTGCACTTCAAAGCGACTACAGAAGTCAAGCGCTGTTGCTTTTAGAAGATCATGAGATCCTGGACCAGCAAATTCACCTCCATCACGAAACATGCGGGTCATGACATTGACAGTCGCACGACATGTAGTACACAGGAAGATCTGAAAAGAAATTTACTTTAAAAAACAAGTCAGTACTACCTTAAGAAAATTTTAACTTACCTGATCGGCGCTTTCTAGATTCTCGATTTCAACATTGACAATATGTTTCGTGTGAGATTTTGCCAATTGTCGAGAAAGTTGACGTAAAGTTTCTGATTCAACGCCTGATCTCATATAATCGATGTATTCGTTTTCGAACTTGTTAGCGACGTCATCTTAGAGAAAAGAAAATTTAAACTTTTTGATACGACCCTTCATGCTCATATTGAAAAGCAATCATTTTGATTGGGAAACGAAACCATACAGTCTACAGGACATAAATTTGCACTACCAATGTAGTAAAAAGCTGGATGAACCATAAGTTTATACAAAACGATTGTGAACTAATTGATGTGATATAGAATTCCTCTTGAAAATATTATCAGGTGCAGGGGTAGAAGTCCACATTTGTAAAGCGTCCAATAAAATGGCTTCTGTGTACAAAGAACACAATCAACTGCAAAACTTCGCTGCTCTGTTCACCTTAAACTACTGATACCAGTAAAATAATCCAATAGTATACACACGTTAATTACATGTAACTTTGATGCAGTAGCTGGGTAATGTACCTACCAACCTTTTACAGGATAACGACGAAAACTGTAAGAGTCTCCATCCAGATCGAAGGATATCAAGAAACGATTGACATCAGGCGCCACGAGATGCTTACTTACATTCTTCTTAAAAACAATTGTATATTGAATCGTAATAGTGCAGCAATGCTTTATGAGTGTACAATATGGACAGAAGGGTCCTCAGGTAAACTTATTTTTACTTGCACCTACATACATATGTATGTACCTACAGAGCAAGTATTAATAAATAAATAAATACTTAGCGCAACAGGTCGATGGGACCCAGGACCCAGCTTCTCACAACCATTGTGCGTGTTATATTCTTTACACGAATGGAAGGGACCTATCGTTTAATGCCGTGTCCGAAAGGCAATTTTTTATTTGAGAAGTATTCTCAGACGCTCGCGAGAAATGAGGCCGTGAAAAAACTTTTAGGTTTTTCGAATGGGCTTCGAACCCCTTGCTCCATTGTCCAACGCACTAACCACTGAGCCACGGCGCTCACAAGCAAGGATTGGTTGGTGGTGAAACGATTTACAATAAAAATCTTGATGTCTATGATGATTATTGACTTTTGGGATCGGCCTCCTTTAAAATTGGTTTGATGATTAAGATCACTATATGTAATATGTATGTTTCTGTAATTTCTAAATTTTGCTTTTGGTTTTTGAAAAAATATATATATTTAAACATGTCTCAAATACCTAAGAAAAGACATTGTCAGTATTCTGCAGCCAAATCCCACAAAAAGTTGATGTACATACAAAAAAATGAAGCAGAAAACACGACTTAGTGAATAGTACCTTAACAAAAAAAAATTTAATTTAAATAAAGCTATAAAAAATAAAATAGTACTCTTGCACTACTCGGAATAATAGAAAAAACAGTGACGCTATTTTATTAATTTTTGCTGAAATTTGTCAGCTCGTTTTCATAGGTACATAAAATACTACATGTTTGGTGTTAAATATTTTCCAATCAAATGCTTCAATAGACTTTTAGTCCAGTATAGAGTGAGAGCTACTACCGGGTGAGAACAGTTCTACACTTTAGTTAAAAGATTTATTTTAACTAAACGACTTTTCAACAAGGACATAACGATTAATATCGACCGAAACGTTGGTAATTTCTCATTCATAATTGTTCCTAATCCCCGCTAACGTTGTTGAATTATTGGCATGAATAAATGACTTGTTAGTCATTTCTATGTTAGATCGCATGATCGAAGTGGCCATTCCACCGGGCCTTTTCTTGAGACTACGCTATTACCCTGTATCCCCTTTAATGGATCAATTGTTTCACCAATTTTGTGCCATGTGGCACAATCTTCTTGAAACCACATGCACTGATATCATGTCCATTCAATTCTGGTCACTTATTGCGAATGCAATGGAGTCCCCTGATACAAATGTGGGTTTGTTGCAAAAATGAGGTACTTACATATACCGCTGAAGATTAAATCGGGGATTTTCTTCAAAATTGTCCAGAGCCCTATCGAAGAAGTGTCGGCGCTTTAAATGACCAAAAGGCTTAAGATCTTGCGTTAATTTGATTTTGTCAGGATATAGGCCAAGATCTTTACGCAATATTCATCGCTGAGAGGTTTCCAATACCTGTGAATGACGTAGAATCGACTAATTCGGTTAATTTTGAACTGAATTTTTTTCTGTTCTTTAACCGGGGTGTTGTCAATCAATAGTGAATATTTTGACTCGAATTTATCCTTCATTATTATATAATTTCTTACTTAACGTTGCTCGTGAACTTTAGCATGATAAGAATGCAAACTTTGTTTGACGTTCTAACCTTGACACATCATAAAAGAAGTTTGTATTCAAATACAAAACTTGTATCTCCTTATTCGAAAACCCTTTACATCCACAAAAAGTAAAAACAATTTAAAGAATGTTCAACTTCTAGATACTAACATTACATAACAAAACTTTTAAGATTTATTGTTCAATAAATGTTATCATGCAAGTACATAGCGTTTCACTCTGATAGCATGTACTTATCATGCAAATTCCAAATTCGAAATGTTCGTGGTTGGTCACTCGATCAATCGAACTTAAATAAATTGTTTGCCCCTGTTCAGGAGTTTAGTTTTTCGCTATCGATAACAATCACTGTTCGATTAGGTTAAGCAATTAAAAATCTTACAGATGGCTTCCACATTGTTATCAGAAGTCGAATGCTTTTTTTGAAAAGCGATAAATAATTATTTTCATTGAACTTGGGTTGAGATAATGTCAAGTATATGTATATTCTGATGTTTGACAAAACAATAAACGTTATTTCCCCTGAGCGAAGGAATTTGTATTGTTTTATAATAATAGATTTTTATCGTCTTGATTTTTTGGACTCGACAATGATTTATTAATGGATTCTAATATCATGTAAGTTGGCAGTTTTTATTTATGATGATTATGCGTTACTGTTTTCTATTAATGGTTTATGTGTACCAAGCATATAGGGCGTATGATCAGTGGGACACTAAGACCTATGACAGCGGCTCTGGACGTGTTATTTCACTGTTTCATTTCCTGCCACTGGAAATTAATAGCATGTGCAGATACTGGCTTAAAGGCTACATCTAAGTAGTCTGATGGACACTCCTCTATTCCTCTATTCTATTCTAATAATCTTGAACTCCTTCTGCAAGACACCGACTACGTACTGCTCAACTTCTGTTCGATAAGAACTTTGATTCACGCATCTCCTCAAGACTCGGATTGGAGGCATGGGTAATGGCTATAAAACACGTGGTCCGTATTTTTCTACATGGTTGGATCAAAACCAGAACCAGGCATTGGAGGAGGTGTCTTCTCCAATATGTAAATATGTCCTTTCTTCCGCCGATCAAAGAGACCTTTTCATGCCTGAAGCATAAAAGGGATATTAATATTTATACAGATAGTCAAGCCACGATCAATTCCTTGGAATCTGTTACATTCAATTCGAAAATTCGCCTATCTAAACGAGATGGGTAAACAATTCAACATTCCCATCGTCTGGGTGACAGATAGATTCACCTCGTCGATGACATTAAATGGCCGGTGAGCTACACAGACAGGGTATAACCTATTCTATATCATCGGATAAGCCAATCTGCTGGCTAAGCTCAACGCCATAGATTCAACCAATCGTCTATGGGCAGTTGGTCCATGTCATCTAGAAACAGAGCTAGCTCAACCTGGTTTAGAAAGGGTTTAACTGTTTGATTAGACAGAAAAGGACCCTCATAGCAATCGTAATACATGTCATCATAAGACACTGCATTATCAGTAGGCATGCCATTTGAATGAAGGAGTTGAATGAACGAAAAAGAGAAAGAAACAATTTTCACCTGCTTTGTACATCTCAAGCTGTTACCGCTTGAAGAAGATTAGTTTCAAAAGAAATTTCTACCAATTTAAGCTCGATGTACCACTGTCTTCGAAGTGAATTTAAAAATATATGTATATACTGTCTCAAATATTAAATTTAATTGCAGTTTTTTTTACTTTTATTCTACTAGGTAGTCGATTTCTAAACATTAGCACCGCGTCCCTCTACGGAAGACAATTGAGACAAATTGATTTACCGAAATTTGTTTAGCATTTTAATTACTGATAAACACAATTAGTGACCCTTCAACAAAGATGTACCCAAAATCCGAATGGTTATTCTGGTGAAAGGATTCCATTATAAATATTTACAGTGAATAAATTAACAAACTTTTTAATGGCTCTAGGGTAGGCTAATACAAGACAACCCAAGAGATGCGAACTAAATACACATACATACATATAACCTTTTTAATTTGACACTTGAAAATCGATTGAAATTGATTTAACATTTAAATATATTTTGCGTCACATTTTTTTATTCAAAATATATAAACAGGTATTTTATATTCAAGAGATACCTATTTATAGTTCGTTATCCTTTATCCTTTTATCACTCACCACACATAGCTGATAAAGCAGCATCGTTATCTTCAGCTGAGAATATTTTATTTTTATTATCCGGCAGGTTAAAGGCGTGTCCACTGGCTAACAAGGCTCCAAACACTAGAAACCAAATCATGTTGAACTAAATTGGCTCGAGTCCGATACAAACGTTGTAAGTCGACTAATGCTCCCCAATAAACTAAGTGGACTTAATTGAGTTCTAATATTTTATACGATCACGATTAAAGCAAAACCTTTTTAATCTAAAGCGGTGAGATTATCTTTATGGTTACTGTGGTAGATCCTGACGCCTTTCACCCATTGAGGCAAGAATAGAATTTTTTATCAAAGAAATGTAGATTATGTGAAGTAAGATTGCTATTGATTGTTGGTTGGCATTGAATTAAATTAGCTTAAAACACATGCAAAACAAAAAAGTACACAACCTTATGTATTTTACCTAAAGATAAATACAAAAATACGCAAACGTGTAAAGTGGCTTCAAATACGTACATATGTACGTATAACGCCCTTAGCAATGATTAACTTGGTGAAAACAGGAAGAGAATATTAACATTCACGATTATAGTTGAGCTAACTGATCAACTTGGTGATTAATTTACAAAATTAAATAATGCAGCAACAAGGTTGCTACCAATTAGTATTAGACCTAACTTTAGTAGATTTGACTTTAGTTATGACAAACCGATTCGTTTTCTCAAATTTTCTTAGTGTTATCGTTTTTTTTTAGGATAACTGGGGTGATGAGAGTTAACATTGCTTGAAGAAGCACTGCGATCTTACAGGGATACTCTGTACTTTTTCCTTAAAGACGTTTTGTGTTTAGCCTAGCACCTAAAATTAAATTCATAAATATAGTGTAGGGTTGCTTGAGCTAAAGACAAGGTAAAATCAGAAGCAAAGCCTTTATAAAAAGTGTGAGTCCAAGCAATGGTGAAACATTCATATAAAATATCCTCAACAATTTCAATGTTCGTAGATCACTGAAGTGTTAAGGACCAATAAATAGAGGCTAGTCACCGTGTCTGGACCATCAGTGTTCATCAGAGTTCAAATTGAAAGTTATTTGGAATAAAAACTTTCAAAGGTCGATATGTTTATCTTGATTCAAAATTGTATGCGGAATGTCAGACATTGGTAGACTGTTCGTGAGTACGAGTTCAGTTTTAAGCACTATAAGAAATATTGGTTCCCAATAATAGGACAGGGATGGTTTCAGAATATGTGTAATTCAAAGTACACTTTCCGTATTCTAAACACTAAGAAGCAAGTCCCACTAGTCAAAAAATCCAGACTTGACAAAAAAAGCAGGATTTTTTTTTAAGGTAGGGGACTGGATTTATAGGTAAGAAAATGCTCCATTTATTAGGTCTGTTCCCGTACTGTCCAAAACCAAAAAAACACGGGAACGCATTGAGCAAAAAAATGCCCACATAATAAAGGTCAGAAATATATCTGAGAACAAAATAAAGGTGTTTGCGAATGAATGTATTTTTCATCCGATTTTTATTCTTAAAAAAGGAAATGCAAATTAATTTAATGAGCATTTAACATGCTACAGGCTCTTTAGTAAATATTTCCTACATCGTTTTATTTAAACTTACTTTAGATAACCAACAAAAAAAGGGAAATGTCAACTTTGACAGATTTCATAAATTTGTCTAAAGAAATTTCCTGGACTGAAATTCACAGGTAAGTGAAATTGTTTTACTCTCTCGTGCATGGTCTCTTCTGTGAAAAACTACGAAATTTTGGCGTACCGGGACAGGATTTGATAATTTTTTGTCAAATTTCGGAGTTTTTCACAGTTTTGGACAGTACGGGACCTATTTATTGTCCGGTTTTGCGCTTTTTAGCCTAAATGGATTATGCACTAGAAATACAGTAACTGCGTTGAACAACTAAGCAACAACAAAGCTGGTGTAATTAACTGGTCTTGTTATAATAGGAAACCTTTTGATTTCTAGTTACTTTTAGGGCGTTCAAAACCACTCTAAAAAGAAAAACAGTCTAATGCTAGTTAACACTTGTGCGAAGTTTTTTGTGAATAAGATGTGGTCAGAAGAATAAAACTCAATGTCGCACTATTATCCTATCTCTAGTTTTTCAAGACAAATTTTGAATGCCTCAGTCAATCACCTTTTACGTTGTAACTCATTTTACTATTTAATGTGATCCAAACTCAGAAATCCTGCTACCTTCTTATTTAACATCAAAGTTTCTCATTTAGCATCAAAGTTTTTAATTAATGCTACTAGCCTGTGGAATTCTTTAAAGCTAACTTTAAAGTTAGGGGGATTGAGGAGCAAAAAAAGAGAAACTTTCTTATTTATGTATTTCCAATCTAATTATGACTAACGGATTTTTTCTTTAACAAAAATATATATGATAAAATGAAATTAAATGCAGATTGTGTAAAATTAAATTACTTTTCTATTCAAATTTGTATAAAAGGAAGACAAGCAAAAAATATCCACCAACATACTCATTCTGTCATTCCCTGTGGTAACAGTTGTTTACGCCGCGAACCTACTTCACAAAATTTTCACATCAACCTCACCACTTGCCCTTAACTAAAATCTCACTTTGTCTCTTTCATACAATTCTGTCATATGAAACGTCAAAACTACGACAAGCACTCAACTCAAAAACGCCATATCTCTCCTTCACCCCCGTGGGTTAATTGTTTTTTAAGCTGCTAGCTGTGATTTTTTCCGTTCTTTTTCGTCGTCTTTTATCGTGAAAAAAAAGGCGACGCCATTGTGCATCAATATTAATTTGATAAATTTCAATAGAATATAGCATGAGCTTAATTAATTTTCTCAACGCGAAACTTAAGCCTTCGGTGGAAAGTGAAGCGATTTGTGAAGATGGTTACACTGCCTCCAACCTCATCGCGGACGATATCCAGCAGCTTAATCGAGGATTTATGGCATTCAATGTTACCAAACCACCGGTAGACATTTTCTTTGAGTTTCCCAAGGCGATTGATTTAAAAATAATTAAAATTTGGAACACAATCGGTTCGTTGAGATCTACAGCATTTGAGATATACGGCAAGCTGGAGGGGATTTATGAGCGAGTGGGATATGTTCGTGATTTGCGTGGTGAATCGGTGACATTTTGTTACCAGAGTGATTATTCTAGCAAAAATAGCAATCAGTGTGAGAGGGCGTTTTTCTTTAAAACAGCAAATAAAATCCTCTCGAATTGTACCAGCATTAAGGTGACCATAAGGGGAACACAGCGTTGTCCACCTGTACTGCAGAAAATACAGATTTGGGGCCTGCCAGCAAGGAGTCTTGAGAAAGCGGACAGGGAACTAGTCAAAACCATTTGGAATGAGGTCATCAATCCACCAGGCACCAGAGAACGTGAGAAAGGGCAACGTTCGCCTTCGAGGAATGTTCCAGAATTATGTGAATCATCACATCTACAAATACCAGAGGAATTTCTCGACGCCATCACATGGGAACTGATGGTCTTTCCAACAGTTTTGCCATCGGGAAAAATTGTCGACCAGTCAACTATTGACAAGCACTCGGAAGTCGAAGCGAAATGGGGTCGTCTGCCCTCGGATCCCTTCACCGGCCTAGAATTCACAACCCAACGTAAGGCTATACTTGACCTAGCACTAAAAGCCCGCATTGAGAAGTTCCTCATGGAGAATTCCGAACACTTTAAGACGGTTCCCCGCACTCTAGGAAGTAGTCGGGTTCGTCGCAGTAAAAATCGTCATGCCTCGCTGTTCGCCAGCGACAGTGATCCATCGATTACGCCTTGTAAGCGGCCAAAACTTGATGACTCCTCCTACAGACCAGCGATGCCTCTACCAACAACTCTCACCTCGAACGTGGACCACGCCATCGCTATGGCTCTGCAGAAAATCACACGATTCACAAGCAAACCAGCGGAAATTAAACGAACCGCCTGCATCGGCTGCAAGTCCGAGGACTACTCTTACGAGATTCAAACATGCAAGCACTTGGTCTGTCGTGTTTGCCTTGTTCATCTCACCCGTGAACAGATGTGCACGTGCAAGACCAGCTTTAGATCGTCAGACGTGGAACGGCACTACAAGTGAGCGCTGCGCGCAGCACTGAGCCAGAGTTGTAGGAAATTTTTAAGTTTTTTTCTGTAGACCATAAGCTCTTCTATCTCTTCTGAACTCATGTACGTTACTCCCAGGTATTCTTACACTATTAGTAATGTTAAGCTATCATTTATTAACCATGAAGTTAGTCAGTAGATATAACATAAAGATATATTGGGATATAATGTTAAATTTATTAAACACAAAATAAAATGAATAATGTTTCTGCTTTTGCGAAGTAGTTCTTATGAAAGTGATGATGTTTGTTTGTATGTATATCTGCTATGAGTTAGAGGTTTATCTTATTTGGTTACAGAACTATGGAATTTTCTGAAGTCAATTGTTTATTTTATTTTGGACTAGCACTGTCATCATTTTGCTGTTCCTTCACTAGATTTCTGAATCATCATTTGTAATCAACACTTGCACATAACTGGAGCTACATTTGGGGAAATAAAATCATGAAAGTGCTTCGTGCGTTGAGGTTTTCGTAGGAATAATAAGATGGAAAACATCTTGGGTCGAATTACTAGACACGAAAAAAAAAAATATGTTCAGCTAACATTCTTATAAAAGTTACATGGTCTGTACTGTGTACATATGTATGTGGTTTACTACTGTCTAGCACATTGAGACACTTAGCAAAATCGAAGTGGAGACCATCGTCTGGGCCTTGTCTAGCAATTACATCGAATTTAGATTTCTTGTGTTGTCAGTCTCTTCAAAAACATCAGCACCGGACCCTTAAATGGTTTAGGAGCGATCTGGACTACACCCGAATTGCATTAGATGGCATGTCCATTAGAACAGGATAACCATCGCGTAAGGTCATCAAAACTCCAGCTCGGATAGTACCGACAAAAACAAATTGATTTGATGGGTACAGCCCTTGATATAAGCATCAAATAGAGGTGAATTGACCAGAGCATCTAGAGCTTACATTCAACCAAAAGATTTTGATAAACGTTAAATCTACTGAGAGTGTGCAAAAGCTAGGAGGCAGAACAACATAGCTTCTATTACCATATACCAACGTTTTATACACCCCGCGTCGGCTAGCAAAATTAAAAGTCCCATTGTCGAAAGAGCAATTACTATCAAGTACGCATTCAATGCTAGTAACTAGAAACGTAGAGTCATAGGACTTTCCAGGGAACTATGTACAAATGTTACAATATTCTAATACTAAGAGCATGTGAATCACAAGTGATTATTCTGTTAACAGAACTCAATTATCACAGTTGTTCCGTTTTGATAACACAAGACAAGGGACGTAGATGAGGATTAGTTCACTAATATCGCCCCAATTGAACTAAAGAAGGGTTTAGCTACAACTTGTTGTCTAGCTCTGGCTAATGCTGTAAAAGTGCACATGTATTCGATTTTTGTTTCTTTTTCGATAGAGATATTCCAACGACAACAATGTACTACATGGGTTACCTAGTTCCACTGCTTAATCTCCTCTGTCGAGAGGTTATGATGGTTATACTGGCAATATCTTTGCGCCCTCTGTTTAATAAAGCGGTTGTGGGTTCTTAATATGACGTACATTATTTCGTTGACCTAAACCATTTAAGGTTGATTTTTCAGAGAGCCGTAATTGCTTCAAACAGACTAATGAACTAGTTCCTTAATTGAGCAACAGAGGGCCGAATGACGCCAGATACGTAAAGTAAATCTAATATTCTTGTTGAGGCACTTTTACCGTTCGCCAGGATGTACAAATATAAAGAATACTTAAATCCATTTCCTTACTAGAGTGTGATACATTCATATATACAATTTTACTATTCCTTCGTGATCGCTTAAAAATGTACATATTTTCTATAGTTACGGTCAATTATAAACATGAATAACTTTCCTTTGTACTGTACCTGTGTTACATTCCACAATTCCACAAATTGATTCCACAAGACTTGTCAATTATCTTGCTTCAATCGGCTCGAAAATTTAAAAATACAATTTTTGAGTACTACCGGGCTATGGAAAATACCGCAGAAATATTCACACCAAAGAACAAAGTTCGTAGCTTAGGGTTGAAGAGAAGTATCCAAAGAAGCAATGAGCCAAAGACTCCTTTAAGTGATGTCAAAGTGAATTACAAATCGCTACAGAACGATGCTTTAAGTTCATCACCGTCCACTCCATGTCTAACCCAAAGGCTGCCTCTGCGAGCATCTTCTTGCACCACAAATTGCCTGCCCTATCGCCTGTCTCTCAGCCGTCGAGTTAGAGACAAATATAAAAAGAAAAAACTTGAATTTGTTACCTCCATACAAGAACCAGAAATTAATTTACCGGAAGATACGAAAACCCACCAAAACAATGAAGGAAAATTTGCAGACTTGTCACAGGACGTAATACGCAAAGAAAAGTTGCTCAAATGCCATCAGAAACACCAAGAGAAGGTGCAAGAACTGACAAGTGTGATCAACACCTGGGCAGAGGCATTTAAGAAGTCTCTGGAAGAACTATCCTCCAAAGTGGAACCACAAATGGAAGCAGAAGACCTGATCGCTAGACTTGGCATTCCTCCTGAAATGATGGAGTACGCATAACTACACTCAAGAGCACTAATTTATTTATCTTTAAGAAATAAACACTTGTTTTTGTTAATATTTGTGTGGTCTAACTGGTTTTTCTGGATCGAAGAGTTTTGGATCTTTCAGGAAGTCGAGGTCCTTATGATAATAAGGCATCATAGCACAATTCTGAGCGTGAATTATGGCTTTCTCCACTTGTTCTTGCTTTCCTTTACAGAGCCCGGTGATGTGTCGACCATAGACTCGCCCAGTGTACGGACTCTGGAACTGCGACAGTAATTTAACGTTCTTATAACTTGGTGTTATATTTAGTCGGCAGAGGATACAAAGCTGTTTTTCCTTTTCGAACGGATTTGGTATGTCTATTGGGTCATCCGAGCTGGGTGCAACCTCGGTCGTGGTTAGAAGTTTTGGGGTTATAGAGAATGGCCGTGTTGTGCTTACTAAACTACTGGCAACAGCTATAAAATGAATTAATCGTTAGTTTACTTTCTAGTTTAATTGTTCTTTTATACCTTTTCGAGCAACAGATCTCATTAATCGAATCATTTTAGTAAGTTTAGAAATTATGTTTTGAATAGAAATTCATTACATGAAAGATAGTGACAGAATGCAGCTGACACAAGAGGCTGCCTTCAGCTCTGTAATATTGCATTTCAGTGGTCGTGTACAGCGTTTTATGAAAGGTTAGTAAATTATAGCGCCCATACCTAAACATAGTCTTAGTTATCCGTTCAGCTCCCAGATTTGAGGAGGATTAATGTTTAAAGTCTTATATTTTTTTACTAATACGTTTACTCAATTCGTTGATCTCTAAGTTGTATATTTTTACCAGTCACCTGTATCGCACATGGACAGTTCTGTTGAAACAAAATTTCTTTTCTTTTGCACAACGGCAATGGTTGTGAATCCTAGGCAACTTGGATCAGACCTGCCTTAAATGTGTTTATAAATAGGCACGTTTGAGTTAATTGTCAAAAACCTTCCGTGTAAGACCGAACTAGAAATGACTGCAAGGCCATTTAAAAATTTCAAAATCTGCAACATCTTAAAGGCAGACCTCATCATTCGAGTTCATGTCCACTTACTTACTTAGATGACACTACAATCTCATGTGGACCTGGAGCTCAACCAGCAAACTTCTCTACCCAGCTTGACCTTTAGCCAGCTCCAACCAAAGCATGTTCATTGAGGTCCATTTTCACTCCCACCTTAGGGGAGGTCTTCCTTTACTACGCTTCCTCTTTGATGTAAATTCAAATATTTTTCGAGGCGAATTATTGCTGTCCTTCCGTCCAGCCAATGTAATCGTTGCAAACTCGTCTAATTAGGTAAATGTCGCTATTTAATTTCGTACAGCAGATCCAAAGGTCATTAGAAGTATTTTTCTCTCGCGAGCGACTCCGAGTGCAAATATATACACATACACAAACAAAAAATAATTACGTATTAGCGATTTGGCAGATTTTATAAATCAGTGAAGACAAATTTCTTGGGCTAAAACTCCTAGCCTACAAAACTTGTACTTACTAGAAGAGGATTGTAAAAATTTGCGATGGTGCGTGAGAGAACACAGTAGTTTGAAACTTTGGCATGCAAAGGCTAAAGTTCTCTTTTTTATTTAGTGGCAAAGTGCAATATAAGCAGACTAAGCCCTTTATAAAATCTTGTTACTAGCTCTTACCGTCTTGCTCTTACTAGCCGACAGTAATGGGTCTACATACTATATTTAAACTACACTAAAAAGACAAATATTTCGTATCACAAGTAGATTTTCGATTATATTAAAATTGATAAAAACATATTTATAGATAGTAAAAAAAACTTTAAACCTTAATATATAAATGGATTTATAAACAGAAACCATAAGTCATAAAAATTACTCTAAACACTTTATCTCGACTCTAAGGTAACCCAGTAGTCAGGTGGCGAAATAATTAGTCCGCTATTATTTTTAGAGAGATCTGGAGGCTGCTCGCCTGGCGCAAGAACGATATTGAAGTTTTGACAAATAGATGAAAGCAATAGGAAAAGCATATTCCTTGCAA
Organism: Xylota segnis; assembly: GCA_963583995.1. Classification (NCBI taxonomy): domain Eukaryota; kingdom Metazoa; phylum Arthropoda; class Insecta; order Diptera; family Syrphidae; genus Xylota; species Xylota segnis. The sequence continues at coordinate 16,547,222 of OY757236.1, read as the reverse complement.
ACGTTTCACCAGCACATAAGCGCTTACCTAATTAAGGATATTGCATTAATTTTAATCTTAAATACTACTTGTGCTGAGTTAGCAAATTACCTGCTCCAAAGGGTAATGAAACATCCTTCTTGAGACACAACTTGCCAGCTTCATCTAAAAATCGATCGGGTCTGAAATTTTCTGGATCATTCCAAACACGCTTATCGCAATGATATGCATAAAGACTAGGAATCAAAATGGTTCCCTGAATTGAAAAAAAAAAATTATGATTTTCTATGGTGTTTTTCGAGTTTTGAAATATCATACCTTTTCGATGCGATATCCAAGGAATTCAGTGTCGTACAAAGCCACATGTGGCACATCGGACGGCACCAGTGTCTCCATACGTAACCCTTCTCGGACGGTAGCCTCAGTATAGTGAAGATTCTTACGATCGTCAAGGCAAGGAAGTCGTCCACTACCAACATGTTCATCGATTTCTGCCTGTATTCTTTGCAAGACTTCCGGACACAAAAGAAGCCATTGGAAAATCAACGACATTTGTGTACCAATTGCCGTGAACGCGGGGAATGAAAAATCAACCAAACTCAGCACGAACTGATCATCTAATTTTAATTTATATGTATGTTAGTAATTTGAATAGTATCTATGAAATAATAACTTCCTTACATAAGTAAGATGTATTAATGTTTCCCTCCTTTTGCTCTCTGCGCATTTCCTTGACGTACAAATCAATGAAATTTCTTTCATGATTTTCATCATAAGTTTTAATATTTCGCTTTATCCAGCTCTCAAAGAAATCGTATACAAACTTATTTGAGTCCATTAGTGAGCGATAGCAACTCTTTTTAGGAAAGATATGTCTAATCCAAGGGATAATACTGAGCATTTTGCCGTAATCATCGGCATCTCTTTGGAAAATCATTCCCTGTTCTCCCAGTTTAATTAAAACATCTTGTTCTGCTCGTGGAACACGCTCATTAAACATAACATATAAAATACAGTTAGCCGTGTATGGACTGAAGACCGTTGGACATAAAACTTGTCCCTTGCGTGCAACCGCTTTCTCATGCTCAAATCTTGGTCCATTTTTGATTAAATCAATTAAGTCTTGGATTTCTTCACTGATAATGAGTTCTAAGTCTTGAAAACGACGACCAAACCCAAAGTCTCGTAGGTAGCGAAGAATAAAACGGCGTTGTTCCTTCCAAACTGGTCCGTCTTGGAAGAAAATTCCTAAAATTAGAAGTACATAAAGTATATGAATTCCGATTGGTTCTAATACAAGAAAGTATTATTTTTGATATGATTAACCCGCTATTGATCTGATTGAAGAACATGCAATAAATCTCTAACTCTACCTGGAAATTCGTACGAATTTTTACAACTTTTAGTTCAACTCTCTTTACTAAAGGGAAAGTGGCAAATTAAAGTAAACCATGTCCACTCACTGACAAATTATATGAATTCAGGACATATACAATGAAAATGTACTTTAGTTCAGATATAGTAATCAAATTCATACTAAATATGTATGTCTACAAAAGTGTTTAAAAAAATTGGGAAAAGACCTATCCTGTGCAGAAAATAAATCAAAGATCAAAAATTGCACTGGCATTGGGTGTTGCCTCTACCTCTAATCAAAACACAGCCCTTACAGAATAATTAGGAAGGAAGAGTTAAAGAAATAAAATAAAATAAATAGTCTTTAAAGAAGGAAACACTTTTCGTTTAGTTCACTATCTTTTTAGAATGAAAACAATTTAGTTGAGCATTATTTATTTGCTACCGGTTTCGAGTAAAAAATCGAGTTTGAATTCGTGCCACTTGAGATAACACCTCTCAAAACTTAAGCTATTATTGTGAAAATAAGTATACCTTTATCTCACAAAGAAAGCAAAAGTAAACAAATTAAACATTTGCAGATTAAACGGCCATTGACTTATTTTATTTTTTATTACTCAATAATTGCTTATGTCGTTCAATAAAGTTATTATACGATTGGACAAAATTAAGTTTATTTCCGTAAAGAATCAAAACAAGATTGTGATACACCTTTTAACACTTAATATTAATCAAAAAGTAAACCCATTAAATTTTCGCAGATTATTCATAAATAAATGCATATATTATAATATACATACATATATCATAAGTATATAACATAAAAAGATTTACTGTCGTTAGAAAGCTTATCAGTTTCCCAATACAAATATTGTGCATACTTTAAGAATCTTACGAAAGAATTCGTAAACGGGTCAAACAATAAATGTTGATGAAAAATCTTAATATATAAAAATAACCCTCGATACGCATCAGTTAGAGTTGTTAGGTTTTTTTGTTCAGATTAATGAGAAATCTAGATTTTTAAAAAAAATATGCATCTCCACTACTATAGTAGTATATAGTAAGTAGTTCTCCGTTCTTCGTATTGTATAAAATTTTCTACAGATTCGAAATCTAGGAGTACAATCTGAATTTATCTAAGCCATGCTCTTTCATTTTTTGATAATAAAATCCCAGTAAAACTACGATCTGGCTTTTAGGTAGGTACCAATTGCAATGCATAGCATTTGAGTAGGATAATATAAGTATGTACGTCACCAAAATTAGTGTATTCACTACTTCAAAGATAATTTTAACTGAAATGGGGATTGAAGTTTCACTGGCATTCATTCTCTAATTCTCTCTAATTCTCTAATTATTTGCATGTGTTTTTTTTTATTATTAATTTTTTTCAAACCCATCAATTTTTTCTTCAATTTGACTTGGTTGCCCGCTTGATAGACCATTCAGAAAGAAGAAAAGAAAACTTATTCATCATTTTATTTTTTTAACCCCGCTCATTAGCATTGAATTTATTTTGAATACTTGTGAAATTTTTATGGACCTTACTTTTTTTTACAGCGAGGTGGGTAGTAAGTTCTACCTAACAGCCTTGAATTTTTCGAAAAATCTAATTTATGTATTAGGAGTTAAAACAATGCAACGTGATATAGGAAACGCAAGTGATGGTAATAAATTTAAAAACCTGTTCAAAGAACAATACTAGACAATGTGCATGATTTAATTGAAATCGAAGATCGGCAGAACGTTCACTTATCGCCAAATTTTAGGGACAATCCGGGAATACACAAACGAATGACCTGCACATGTATTTGTATACGTTATTTCCAATTTTTGTCTCTGTTTACATACATACTTATGTAAGTATACAGAAGATCGACAAGCATTGTTTGTTAAGCAAACTCACGAAAATCACGAAAACTGTATCAGTATTGTATTGTCTATATAGATAATAAAGACGACAAGAATTTCAAAATCTCTACGGCTTTGAACAGTGTTAATTGGAATTATTTACACATCAATTATTTGAAATGTTTTTCGTAAATTTTATGAGGTCAAAACATTTCAACATTATTGACATCTGCACAAATACATAATACCGAACAGCACTTTGTATGATACACTTCCCATGAAAGTCAACTTTATTTGAAAACTTTAACACTAATCTCACTTTAAAATTAAAAATGTTTAAAGTTACAAAAATGATGTTAAATAAGTAATATCACAAATATTTTCCCCTCACTAACCTTTTCTATTATGGTTTGGATCTCTCATCCGACTAATGAACAAATCAGGTCTTCCATCAAATGCAGTGTTGGTTAGAATCTCACGAACTCCCTCCTGATTATGAACGACATAGGTCATGAAGTTTCCAACATACAAACTTATTATATCCGATTTGTACAGCTTGCTGAATAAAAGTGCACCCTTATGTAGCCATTTTCCACCAGCCAACATCAAAAATAAATAGCTTCCAAATATTGGAATCCGAGGAGGTCCTTAAAAATAAATTTAATTGTGGTTAACCAATAATAAACAATCACACGCATTGAAAACAAAAAAATTAAAATAAACAATTTAATAAATTTACTGTAAAAAGATCACATAACAATAAATTGTCCTTTTTTTGTAATCCTTACCCGGAGGAAACCCTTTAGGTCTTTTAATCGCATACCGATACGAAATATATAAAAATAAGATCGCAAGACCTGCCACCAGAATTTCAGTGATCATTGCTGCTTCAGTGTTTTAATCAAACTGATTTTTTGTGCATTGACTATTTAAGGTGAGACTTCTGGTTACGGTCGATATCATCTAGGAGCACATTCAAGGAGGTTCAAAGTACAAAACCTGACACAGAATTGTTTGTGTGGTTGCAGTAATACTCGTATACTGAAATGATGTTGAGTCGCATTAGGCTGCTAGGAGTAAGATAACATTACTCTTAAGTAATAATTGACCAGCAGATAGTAAAACCAGGGTTACCAGTATATGATGGTAGTTGCATTTTAACATGTGTCTGTTTGTTGTTGTGTTGTTGCTTCATCTGTGATGTTTTAATAATTCATGATAGTTTCGTTTTGAACACAAATGATATGTCGAAAAATGTGATATCTCAATTCCAGTTTTTAATTTTAAATGTAATTAATATCTAATTATTCCTCATTTCTTCTGTCTATAATTGAATTTAATTCATGAAAAAGTGTTGTTATTGGGAAAGCTCTCTATTTCGAACAATCAATCAATCTAATCAATCTAGGTACTACTAATCTAGGTAAACTAGATTCTTTTTTTTAATACTTTGGAAGTTATAAGCGGTAACTCTGGTAAAGGGCCATTGTTTCAATTTATTTTATCTTAAATCAAAATTTCATCGCATACTATAAATTTAATCAGTTACCGTTAGTCAATCAAGCATACAGACCTTAGTTCAAAATAACAAACAGGTAACTGATAACATAAAGGGACCCAAGACCGAACAATACCATGTTAATCTGACTTTGATAATAATAACATACAATCCATGTGGCACGGATCGTATGATATTCTGTCCCACTTAGTATGTATAACCCTTATAAAGTGGGCGGGCGAACGGCGAACGTTTGTACCCATTTCATGCTAAATTTCATCAAAATCGCCCCTAAAAGTAGGCGTGGTTACACACAAATTGTACACAATTCAAACATCTAGACACATATTTGAAGTTATCGAAAATTTTCGATTTCGTGTGGCGAGGAACGATTGGGATGAATACTGCTTTTCCTTCTCAAAAGCCCAGATATAAAATTTCATTCTTCTAGCTCAAAATTTAAGGCCCAGAAATTGGTGACATACAAACATGGCTCAATCGTTTTCGCCATTAATCTCGATTATTTCTCTGTTACAAACTATGTTGCAAACTTAATATACCCTCAGGATAGGGTGTAAATAGTAAATTGATAAAATGTGTCAGAGAAGTTTATTCTTTGCCATTGACGTGATGATAAGACCGGACAACAATTAAAGAAAATGTAATGGGCATTTCATTTATTGACCTAAGAATGTAGAACATTCAATTATCTTATCGGAAGTGCGTTATATTAAATACAAGCAATCGATTTTTTTTTATATGGTTCATGACTCATATATAACTTTTACCAGGAAAGGAACAGGCAGAGATTGATTAGATAGTAAATAAGGTTAACACAATCGGACAGCTTTGTTTTCATATTTCGGGGCCAAGATTGCATGGCTAAAGCCTCTTGTTATTATTTGTTAAGCACTGTCTGCAATGAATGTCGTGTTGATAATTTTGAAGTTTAAATGTACATAAGTCTCTCCTTGTATGATTCCTAGGATTTCTATTGTTTTTGTAAATGAAAGTGATTTGGAATTTCTTTAACAATTTTTGAAAGATACACAAATACATGTTTTACGCATACTGGGTTAAATCGAATTGTACACTTTAGTAAATAACACTTAATGAAATGCATAGAATTGTTTTGGCATTTTTACTTTATATTTGTGAGTTTTTTGCATAATTTTTATTTTATAAGAAACCCTTTATTGAACAAAGATTCCATTAACATTGTCATCATCAATTATTAGGTCTGTTCTGGGAGTAAAAAACTCTCAAGAAGAGTAACGTGTACAAAAAAGTACGGGAACGCACCGAGCAAAAAACTGCCCACTTAAGACTTCTGCCCTTATTTTAGACGTCAGAAACATATGTATGTGAGAAAAAAACAAAAAGTGTCTATGAATAAATGTATTTTTCATTCGATTTTCACTCTAAAATAAGGATTCACCTTTGACAGATTTCATAAACTCATAAATTTGTCTTAAGAAATTTCTTGGAGAAATTGCTTGCTCTCTCCTCTGCTTTCAGTGAAAAACTATGAAAATTTGGCTACGGGAACAGGATTTGATCATTTTTCGTAGTTTTTCACAGTTTTGGACAGTACGGGAACAGACAACAAATAAGAAATCGATTCATCAGTTGTTCACCGAAATTAGGATAATGTCGTACTGTTTGAGAATTTAAAAAAGATTAAAGAATTTTACTTTGTTTCTAAACTATTAAGATCCCTTGTCAACTTAGTTTCTAAAAACTTAAGTTGAGTTAGACTCTTATACCAATATGATACAAATACAAATTTTCTCACACCTCAACTTCAACATTGTGAATTCGAAGGCCTTCCAAACGTTCTGATGTCCATTTGTCTGTATATACATACATTTGCGTACATCAGTCATTTTAGAGGATCTTTAATGGCCAGCCGAATTAAAGAGTAACAAAGGAAAGTAAAAAAATAGTTTCCCTGAAATCATTTGAATGAAAGTGAGATCATTATAGGTACATACAATCTCATTTGATATGCATTTGACATAAAGCGAAGGGTAATAGGGTGCCCAAATGGCCAATTAGTAAGTATATAAACAAATATCATTAGTATAATGAAATATTAATCCCATTAGGCATAAAGAAATAATAATAGACATATGTAGAGCGTCGAAACATTGGAACGGGGCGAGACATCTTGAACATGGTACATCTATCAACGATTCCCAAACCAATGGTTAGGTCAAGTTAGTTAGAAGTGAAAAGCAAAAACTGTACGTATGGTTAATAAATGCTTTTTATTTTCAATATAAAGTTAAAAGAAAAAAACTAAAATGGACATTTTATTATTGCATACAATTTATGCAAAGACACATACATATTTAAGTCTGTAAGTCCTAGTCTTCTAGACTCCTTCCTTAAAAATGAGTGAGCAGACAAGTTAACCTAACCTTAATTATAATTTGAATAATCTTAAAATTTTCCTAGTTCCTTCCTTGATCATAACAAAAATGAATTTGTTACTCTGGTTGATGGGATGATGATGCGATGATGGGCTCAGACCTTACCTTTTTCTTAATTCTTAAGATTAGTGCTACTACCAAGTTCATATTCTATCTTAAGTAACCAACAGCCACATAAAAAGTCTCCACTATCTTAGCTCTTAAAATAATTGTCTGGGACATAAAACCTAAACTCATTTGTCAAACATTTGACACACAAAAAAATAAAATTTAGGTAAGAGAATATTTTACGAAATATTTAAAAAATGAAAATATATTTGAGAAATAGAGCAAATAAAAGAAAACAATACAAACAATTCAGCATTCTCATGCTAGCAGAAAAAAATTGTGGACACATGTGGAGGAAATCGGAGTACATACACATCCTCACAAAATTATTCGCACAGAACTCTTTCAGCTGAAAAATCCTATTTTTTTTCCAAAACGTGTGCTACAAAATCATTTTTTCAAGTGCAGGATAACTATACTGTTTGTGTAGTAACCTCGAGTTTGCTTACATCATATCCAATGAAGATTAACGGTAAATTACGGATGGTTTTGTGCGACCACCCAAGAAAGATCAAAATTATTCAGACAAGGATTTTAGCAGCGTGCAGCTTAGGTGCAGTATTTTATAGAAATTGGATCGTTACGTAGAGATAAACTAAAAAAAAATAAAAAAAAAAAATAAGTCTGAATTTATATTTTACAAAATGTGTGGGAAAAAAAGTGAAACATCTTTAGAAGAGCGAAAACTCATATTAAAACTAGTTTGCGAAGGCAAAACATACAGATATGAGGGCACGTTAGAAAACAAGGGTGGGAGAGGGCGAAAAAAAATATTGTCTGAGGCAAATGAAAGGCATATAATCAGAGAAATCAAAAAAAATCCTAAGATTCCCGTGAAATTGTTGTATATGGCAATGGAAGCTTAAATTACACAGGAATGTCGGACTAGACTGCGGTATATCAAGACCTTAGAAAAGAATAAATAAGTAAATAAATATTTGGCGTGGCAGGTCGATGGGACCTAGGGCCTAGCTTATATTAGTCTGTTCGCGTACTTTCTGCACCAAAATTCGTAGATTGTGAAATTTCAAGGAGTGGGGGTATACTTATTTCAGAGAGTAGTAACATCACAAAAGAGTAAGCGAACGCGAAAGCTGCGAAATTCCCCACTTTTTAGACGTCAAAAGCAAATGTATGCAAATACACAAACAACAAAATAATTCTTACAGGTATCTGACAGATTTGACACCTTTCGTAAATCAGTGCAAATCAGAGAACTTTTTTTACTCTCTCGTGAGCACTCTCTTTTACGAAAACTATGATACTTTTGCGTACTCGAACAGCAGGATTAGGTGACCCTTCGTAGATTTTCTTGAAAATTCGTTGTTTTGGGAGAGTACGCGAACTGGCCTTTTGTCGGACTAGACTGCGATAACCTTTAAAAATAAATAAATAAATAAATATTATATTCTTTACAAGAATGAAAGGGCCCTATCCGAAGGGGAAATTGTTGTTTGAGAAGCTTTTTAAAGCTATAGCCACACCCAATTCTTGGGACCGTTTGCATTAAAAAAAAACCGTTTTCATGAAATTCTTACCATCCGTTCCAGAAGGATTGTAACTTTTCTGCATATTTATTTTTCACCTCGAACAATAACCCGAGTCTTTTGCGTCGTCGCTAATGAATTCCTACAATTCGATAATAAATGTAAAACTTTTAACAGTAACTGCTTCCGCCATACCCAATCGAATACAAAGTAAACAAATAAATTCATGTACATCCACATGGAACTGATTGTTTACCAACTTTATGTCAAGAAAAATAATCAAAGTAACAGGTAATTTCAAGTTCAAGTAAGTACATGCATGCATATGTTTATACATATAAATAGATACATAATTGTTCATAATTAAAGATTTAGTAAAAGGCGAAAGATTTATTCGACACGTTTAACACGTTTAACTAGTACTACCTATGATGAATTTTAATTAGCAACACACACGTGCTTTTAATGGTAGTCTATTTAGATCGATAGTTGGATTAATTTGTGGAAAGTAAACAATTATATATACATTTGTATGTAGGTAATAAAATCTGACCTGTCCGGTACGTCAAGCCAAGCCTCAACCTATGTAGGAGTACCAGACATAGAATCTACATATCTTTTTCAGTACGCATGCACGGAGGATGCCATTTTCAGCAGCAACGGGTTTATAACTCCATTCTTTCTGGTATCTTTCATTTTTTTCAGCTTTTGGGTATATCTCGATTATTTTGTTAAGTTATAAAGTCCCCTATTGTGATTTTCGTTTGTTGATCGATAAACGACTTCTATCGATTTTCGATCGTAGATTGTAGATCTTGGTATTGTATATTTTGATTGTGATTGATACTTGTCGATTTGATAGTCGTTTGTTGTCGATCACAAATTTCTGAACGATGCTCTGTGTTCGAGCAAAGTAAATAGGTTTTCTGTGTATAAAATGTAAGTTATTTTAATTGGAAAATTACTTAAATCTTCTGGAAATAAATACCTATGTGGATCCACCCTGGTCTTGAATTCGGCTAGAAAAGTGAAGGGTGTGAAGAAAATCAAAATCCTGATATATCAGTGAATATTGAGTCTAAAGTGGAATTAAACATCACTGGAATACCACATAAGCATACAGTCAAGTCTTAATATTCCGGAGAATAAATCTGCAAAAGTCTGTTAATAACACATTCCTCTATCGATTGAGTTACACAATACCATAGCTGAAACAATCGACGCAATCGACAATTATCACGTCGATTGCTGATCAACAATCACAATAAGGGCCATAGCCTTAAAATAAGAATTCCAATAATTTTATTTGTCAAAAACACTGTTCTACCTTATTCGGTACAATGAATCAAGTAGGGTAATTCTAACAGTATTCTTTCCGCTGAATCCAGATCTGTTTTTGAAATCTTTCCATCATGGGATTTTGAGTAACATTCGATATAAATATTTAATTTTTGGAAAGTCCATTTTGGAATGTCCAGCATTTAGTATTCTTAGACCGAATTTCTAAGCTAATAGCTTCAATTGACCCTTGGAAAGATAGAGATCACCCACCAAGTCATTTAATTTGCCTTATTTTATGTTATGAGTTTCTAAATTTTTTTTTGTTTTGTCTTAGATTCGTCGAATTACTACAAGCAAGTTAATGTACAAATTTTAACACAGGAAACTCATCGAATAAGAGGAACCGAAGGCTCCTTTTGAGCCTTGAAAGTAACTTAACCACACATATGACTGAAGTTATTTCGATGACCGCCGCAAATGCGTACTTTGCCTAGCAACCTGATGTGGTAAGACCCTCTGTTCCTAATATTGAAAACCCTGCTTCCAACTTTTGTGATTTAACCTTCTGGAGTCCTCGCACACATGGTCTTTAGATAGGGAAGATTTAATCTTTCATGCCATCTGAAGTTCTTTATCACAATCATTTGTGGAAGAGGCCTTCTGTTTATCGCCGTAATCGAAAGACAAAACTTGCTTGGAAAGCCTCTCGATTGGGAATTAGACCTTGAACCTTCAAGTAATGCGTCAAGTGCGAGTAGGCTTTTGACAGCGAAAATTAAGACTTCATTAGAGGAATCTGAAGGTCAGATGAACTGATTGGGACTTCATTGCGAATCTCACAATAACAGTGACATCCACGAATTATGTGCGCATGTACCTATCTATACATATACATATTTAATTATTATATTAAATACATTTTTATCTGTAAAAGTATAATTTTAAAAAACAATATTATTCCAAAAAAAAATAAACAAAAATAATTCATGCTATTATGTTATCTCTCATATTACTTATTGACAGTTTTTTTTTTAAATCTTGCGAGGTAGTATAGAGGTCATGTTTTGAGTTTTAATGCTTGAGAAAGCCAGCCAGTAAAGACTATTGCCACCCTGAATGCACAAGCGAGTACGCTTAAAAGATCCACATGTATGTACACTTGCGGTATTTCACTGCTTTGCAATATTTGGACAATTTACGTCAAGGTAATGTGATTTGGCCTCATGTAGATAACACGTTTACAGACATATTGTATTTGAATTAATATTTGCGAACAATTTAAAAGATTTTCCTAAAAGTTCATTGGACATTTATTTATCATTAGGAAGCTTACAGTTCGTCAGTCTGTTCCGTATCTTGTGAAGCCTGTCGTGATCAAGACTGTCTTTGGGCAACAGAAACCTAATATTATTCAAATGCAGGTACCTACGAATGTTTTCGAGCTCATTGATTCTCATATGATGGGCAAGAGGATGTATACTCCCAGATACTTGTTAATATGTCCATACATATGTAGCTCAATGGTGTTGATAGTGCAAAAAATGATCAGGTAATGAAAGCTTTCCTTTCTTCATTCTTGCGTTTTTGTACATCTGTACATAAGAAAGTATCCGCTTACGTGAAGGGAAAGTAGCTAAACGAGAGGGTTCACATCTGGGTTTTATTGAAGCGTACTTTATTTTTAAAAACTCAAATCCTTTTAATGAAATTGATGAACATTTTTTTAACAACGAAAAACATACATATTGGTTGTAGAGTAGTTGTATGTTATACTTTGCTTAAAAATGATTTTTTATTGCGCTTCTTAAAAAAATACTGTCAGTATATCAGGGGGAATATGAGGTTTATAGGATAAGTCGTTCAAAGATTTTAAAAAAATATTGCAACTTTTGTGTTTTACCTATTTCTTTTTGTTCTTTTAATACACGTTTGCTTAAAGGTTCTTCTAATATTAAAACACACCACAGACGTTAGGGAAATTGGGTAGAGAAGATAAGAGATACCCAAGAACGTTGGTTTGAAATGTTTGTGAATTATAATCTGAAGGAAAAATAGAGCTTGGTAGAACGTTCCACATTCGTCTTCTGCGGTTAGGAAAGAATACCTACACTGGTATATCCGAAGATAGGCTTGAGGCGTCACTCCGCGAATGAGTGACGGGTGTTGCGAAAAAATTGTTGAAATGGCGGAATGCAACTGGCTAGTTCGCTGGAGCATTGTTTGTAAAAAAAAGCGATAAAACAACGTAAGGTTAGGTATGCGTTTATATTGCAGTCAAATCAAAGGGATTCTTGGAACGAATATGAGAAACTAAGGTTACAGTAGACAAAAGATCATTTATGCAAATAAGATATGTCGGATGTGTGTGGGTGACAGACTTTAAATCGTTCAAAACAACTTGTAATGAACGTTTCGAAAGGTAATTCCTAATCCATTGAACAATAAGCTTTTTCGACAAAAGAGCTTGATTCCAAACTCTATCAAATGCTTTTGAAATATCAAGCGCTACAATTTTACATTCATCAGAATGATGCAAAGATTGGTTCCACTTTTCGGTCAGATATACCATCAAATCCCGAGTGGACTTTTTGTTATGAAAACCTTACTGGATGTCATTGGCAATTCAAGACTCTTTCCAGGACATTGGAAGTAATGAAGGTAAGAGCAATGGGCCGGTAGTTGGAGAGAGTCTAATAAGATTGTCTTGCACTCGCTCTGAGTTTTAGTTATCACGTATTCATTTAAGTTAATAACAGCTTCTCTGAATTTAAACGTAAGCTTATAAATACTTATACTTGTTTGACTGATTGTATAAGTAAATACAATGTTTGTTTTACTAGTAAAAATTTAAGGGGCTGCTGTAACAAACTTGACGCCCCTGAGACCGCCTACCTATTTGCTACTTAAAATCGTTGAATGATTGAATTTAACTACCGGCGATCGATGCTTTATTGCGTGTCCATGTCAATCATTCCACAATGTATGAATGTATGTACATTCAGTTTAATAGAAATGTCTTATTCATAGACGTTATGTACATATATATGTACATTGTACCTACCTACGTACCTACCTTAACTACACTGTTAATTATATTGGGAATATCAAATAGGCATTCATTTACCAAAGTCTATCAATCAGTGTACATAAGGTTGCAAAATGTGCATGTGATACTAGCCAAACTTGTTTTTTTTTTTTTTTTTGATTGTCGACAACATTAGAGACTAGTTACATCGAACATAAATATTTATTTTCATATATTTGTTTTACATCAAAGAAATAGTAAATTTAGTAAATAATGCTTTGGTTGCTCGAAACGTATCCTTAATTCTCAGTATTTCTGCTTATCCTTGCTTGTGCAAGACCGACCACAGTATTATTCTCTATGCAAGAGAACGAACATCGCTAGAATCGACAGAATTACCCACTGAAAACAAGAGAGATGTAAATCACCACAAGATTCAGCAAAAAGATCAAAAAGAAGTCACCTTAAGTTTAGGGTAGTCGTTCATAAATATTGTGATGAGACCAATGTATGGTAAGAAGCCTCTAGCTCGTCCAACAATATCCTTTTTCGTGAGCCACAACTGGTCTGGTCCGTACAAATCACTGTCGTCCACATTGTTGTTGTCACCTTTTGTTATGAATTTGATTGAACCATCAGTTCTAAAAAAAAAATACAAAAGCCATACGTATTCAATGAACTGGGAGCAACATCCCAACTCACTTCTCATGTAACCTAACCACTCGATGCACGATTGGGATGCCTCCCCCCTTCAACTTGAAAGCAACAATCTCTCCAACACGGAGGGGTTCCTTCTTGTAGTTGGTAAGGAATAACAAATCACCTCGATGGAAAGCCGGTTCCATACTACCACTAAGTACAACCACAATTGGAGATTCACTACCAGACACCACCATTAATCCTTTCCAGATCATCAACGCAGAGGAAACTATCATAGCAAAGCTAAGAATTTGGTATAAACACTGGAAAATGAAAATGTCATTGGTAATATATTCCGCGAAATTGTTTACATACCGACGACCGATGCTCCATTACGTGTACATTTCAGTCAAACCACAACAAAGTACCTAAATCGATTCTGATATCTGTACGTACATACCTTCATTACGAAAGATTGATAGAGATGACTAGTGTTAATAGAAGTATATGTATGTACATGTTTTTCACACTAATTTGTTAATTCTACTGCGAGAAATAAATATGCATTGATTTACCTATATAAATGTAAAAATCTGCATACCAGCCAAACCTGTTTTTGGTACAAATGTTGATAAAAAGTAAGAACGTCTTTAGTTTCAACGTGGGCTTCCCCTTAAGACAAGTTAACTCCGAATATAAAGACTTATTTTATAATTAAAACTTTTCTTTGTATTTTTTATTTTTTCAAATTTGTTTTTGTTTTTGTTTTGTTTCACATTAAAGAAATAAGTAATCCAAAGAGTACTTTGAGAACCGACCACACTGGGCTCCCCATTCGCTCGCTTAAGTTACGGAAAGTTTACAAAAAAAGAAAAAAGAATGCATTTCACAAAAGTAGTTTGTTGGCTGCTCGAAACTCTAACATACGCTTAATTCGTGTTATTTCTTGTTATACTTGCTGGTGCAAGGCCGGAAGAAGCACGGATTATTCTCTGTGCAGCAGAACAAATATCGCTAAAATCGACAGAATTGCCCACTGAAAACGAAGGGGATATTGATGAAAACAATTTCGAAATAAAGACGATAAGAACTCACTTTAACTTTGGGATACTCGTTCATAAATATTGTGATAATGCCAACGTACGGTAAGAAGCCTCTAGCTCGTCCAACGATGTCTTTTTTCGTGAGCCACAACTGGCCTGGTGCGTACAACCCTCTGTCGTCTACGTTGTTGTTGTCACCCTTTGTCAGGAATTTGACTGAACCATCAGTTCTGAAAACCAAAAGTTTTATCTATTGAACGTACGGGACGGAACACTGCAACTCACTTCTCATGTAACTTAATCACTCGGTGCACGATGGGAATGTCTCTCCCCTCCACCTTGAAGACAACAATTTCTCCTACACGGACGGGTTCCTCCTTGTAGTTGGTAAGGAATAACAAGTCGCCTCGATGGAAAGCCGGTTCCATACTACCACTAAGTACAACCACAATTGGAGATTCACTACCAGTAACCACCATTAATCCTTTCCAGATCATCAACGCGGAGGAAACAATCATAGCAAAGCTAAGGATCTGGTACAAACTCTGGAAATGCAAGTCTTTGGTAAAATATTCGTGGATTTTGTTTACGTAGCCAACTTGGCCAATGGAGGGTGACAATTGACCGTGGTGGCATCGTGTGAAACAGTTACCTGTCGTTTGTTCATTCTGTTAAAATCTTTCATCATATCGTCGAATTTTAATAATTCCCGTACGCCCATTTTGAATGCTTTTTCAAACTACAATATTGCAAACTACAACTAAATACTTATTTTATAAGAAAACGAGGAAAAGTTAAGATTTTCCCGAGGTGGCTTTTTTTGGTGTAGTTGACAACTCTTCAACTTTTCGCCGCTTCTACCACGTCAGTTGAATGGCAACATTCAATGGAATAGACGTGCGTTGGGCTACGATGATTTCGAAAGTCGAAGGAGTGTGTTCATGAAATGAACACCAAACTTCGTGAAAAAGTACTTTGACAGTTTGATACCATCATTTTGTAGGAATAGAAAACAGTTAGTACGGGTAGTAGCAGTACTGAAGTCAAATTTAGTAGACGTAACTACAATTTTCAGTGGGGACAATTTAACCTTTTGATCGAGAGTGAAATACTACAGAGACAAATGTTAAAAACAATCAACTCAAGCGCTGAGGGTTTTTGTTTTATTTTGAAAAATGAAAATGGGAGATGAGACAATTTTTTATGATTCCTTTGTTTGAAATATGTTAAATTCTACAAACTTACACTTTCATAATTCCTTTGGCATATTAGTCAAAATGTGTTGTTGACCGAAAGCACTAGATTATCTTGGCGCATTTCACTGACGAACTACCATAAGCTATCCATACGAACTTGGGACGGTACGGTGTACGACCCTATTGAGGTTCAAGTAATTTCAAAATTAGGGAATGCGCTTCATACGACTATCGAATATTAGCAGGATATGGATGATATTTGGTGGGCAACGTGTTAATTTCCTTTACTCTAGGAGCTGTTCTTAGGAAATCGAATTCTGAATTTGTTATAGATTTTATCTGCAGTCTGTACTCATGCCATCCACGGGTAGTAGTTGGATAGTTTTCTTACAATGAAATTGATAATCGTCTACCGCATCGGAAGCCAAAAAAATCAATTATTTGCGCAACAGGTCGATTGGACCCAGGGCCTAGCTGCTCACAACCATTCGTGTTGTGTGTGCTATATACCTTAAAAGGCTTTTTTTGAGTTATGGTTCAGTCTTCAAGTAAGTGTTGTTTCCATGTCACTGCAATTTATTCGTATATTTAAAATAATTTATTGATACGAAAATTAATACAATTCTAATGAATTTGGTATCACTTACATATGCTAGTGTCATTCAATTTTATGACTTTTCATTCCACAGGTAAACAAAGTATAAGGTTTTGGATAAGAAAATCCCCTCAAATTTACACATTTTAAGCGATTAAATCAATAAAATGATTTAGGTAATTTGTAGGGGGTATTTATTATATTAGCAACTTATTGCTGTCCGTGTTGAATAAGTTAAAAGTTTATAATATCCAATGGAAAACAAATTGACTCTCGCAAAAGATCTCATTTCCTCGTGCTCAGTGCCAGACTTAACTGTGGACCTAGACAACACCCCCATCGAATCTGGCCAATTTGATGAACACCGAAAGCTAGTAGAAAATCAGCTACCTTTGCTGTTTGATTTTATTCAGCATAGTGATGGTTTGCTCTTCACAAGAGAGGACAGTGAGAAGTCATTGGAGGTGAGACTTGAAGTAGGACACACCGGCTTTCATTAATCGTTTTTTATTTAGGTCAAAGGAAGACTCCTTATGCTCGCAAGTGAAATAACTGCGCACAATACATTGTACAAGATTCGAAATGAGCATTTTCTTGAGTTTCTGGATAAATTTATACAGAAAAACTTTCACAAAATCCTAGAGACTAGCACAGAGGTAGAGGAGTATATACTTAAGCAATATACGCAGTACTTAAAGGCGGACATTTGGAAGCGTCATATAGGAATTGTTCATGGATTTTCTCGATTTCTTGAGGTATATAGAAGATCTATTATCTTGATATGCTTTGGGTAAGAACTCATTTTCAGTTAAAGGTGATGGGTGGGCACAAGCTCTCGTCTAAGTGGGCAAATTTCTCCTTGTCGGTGGGCCTTACCTTGCGCGAGTGTCATCTGCCAGCGTACAAAGAATTAAGCACGACAATATTCCAACTTATTTTAAGTCATTCCGTAAGTTCTCAGTTATTTTGACTTATGCCTCTTGCTCTTAACATCATTCTCAAAAGGATACAACAGAACTTAAAGAAGTTAACATCCCTGAAGTCATCTTTGATGCAGTTCTCAATAGTGTCCGAACGGTGGACACAGTTGAAGGTACTTATGCCGTGTGGAAATGCCTTTGCAACTGCTTGGACTTCAATGACGACACTGATTCTTGGGATGTATGTTCTTCGTTACGGTTTGCTTTCACTTAATTTCAATAATTTGTTGTTCCAGTGGGATATGACCGATGAGATGATGGAGAATCTATTGGGAAGCTTGAAACATGCCACAAACTCGGATATTGTCATTTGTTTGCTGTCATTTATCCCAAAGGTTCTTCTGCGTTTCACTCCGAATCGTACAGAGATTGAAGAGTTTCTCGCACGAGACTATAATTCCCTATCTGATGAAGACTTTCAGAAATTCCGCTTGGAATGCAGTAAAATTTCCTCATGCGCTTCATATCGATGGGCACTTTATATACTCAAACTGTTTGTCGGAGAATCGCATAAGTTCATGGAGAGTTCGGCAATGTGTGAGAAGATGCTTCAGGTTTTAAAAAAGAAATCCTTTTACCTAATCCTGGTACAATTTTAATAAATTTTGTTTTGCAGCGATTCCATATGTGTTATTTGACAAGTCTATATATAATAACTGTGGAGGTCATGAATATAAATTTATTGAAGTTTTTTGAACAATTTCCTAACATTCTAATGGAAGCTATTGCGACGCATAATGGAACCCCGCGGATTCGGGAGGTAAGTGCTTCAATACGAATCATCAATAAATGTTTTAAACTAAATAATTCCACAGTTAGTGCGACAAATCTACACCACATTTATTGAGCATTTGGAAAAGTCTGATTTGAAAGATGTAACTAAGGATTTTCAACAGTATCACAAGGCGTTTAAACAGTTTGTTGAAGAACAATGTTGATATATATTTTCTTTTATTTTGGAATAAACATTTAGAAGCTGGAAACAAAATCCCATGGTTGTGATTCATTCTTCATCACTGGTAAGATATTCTATATAATCCTCTCCTGGACCATCTGCTGAATTGTGTATCTGTAAATAAAAAGAAAATCATATTTACACTAGGTCGATGTGTTTAGATCGATTATTAAACAATCGAACTAGACAGAACTTTAGTGAAACCATTAACCATACACTAATTGTGGGACATTATGGAGAAAGTAAAACAAACTCAGAAGTTTGCTTTTAAGTTCAATAAACTTCCATACGGTGCCTAAAGACATTACACGATTGTCGAAAAATTATTCACTCAAGCCTTACTGTAGGTTGGTTAGTGTGTTGAGACCGGCCCTCGGTGAGGATGCACTCAGATCAGAAAAGGTCCATTGTACTACCGATGTGTAAGGTGGGTAGATCACCATTTTACTCTAGGAGCCATCTGCTCCTTTGTATAAAAGAGCTAATCATACCCGTGTAGGCGGTGCTGAGACCGTTGAGATCATTGAATAGGTGTTCACCTAGCATATCGTTTTTGTTTTTGCCAAGTGCAGAGTATGTGCGTAGGGGGATGCCAAGGAAAGTCTTTCTATCGTATAGTAACTAGAATTTTTTTTCTGGAGTCAATTTCTTGGAATGGTTCTTGTTGTATTTCTTCATCGTCGCAGTTTTACCAAAGAATTATTCACAATCAAGTTATTTCCTTTAACTCATGCGAGTTACCCATTCTACGTGTCTTAGAATCAGAAAACTTTTCCGTTTAGACTCCAGCCTTAAGAAGCCTTATTTCCTAAATAATGGAGAACAGTATACAAAAAAAGAAGCTATTACAAACGCCCCTAGTTGAGATCTATGCGCATACATACATATGTAACACTGTGGGGCTATTAAAGAAGCTTAAGGCTACGAATCCTTTCATCACTAATTTATCATGAACAATTATTTCAATTAATCTAATTTTGTAATAAAATAATAAGTATACCTTAGCAGTTTCATCGTTACACATCTCATTTATTTGGTTATCGTCTAAACTACTTTCTGTATCAAACTCGGTAGATGCCGCAATTGCTTCTTGTGTCTGTCGCTCAATACCATCAATATATGAGTCTTGATACTGTTTCAAATTTTCTTTCAGACGCTCTATATCCATATCCTGTCCTTGAGAAGCAAGTTCCTCTCTTTGAACTTTTATAAACTCCTTAATGGCACCTACAAATAAAATGAAAGAGTCTTAACAAACCAGTCGTAATACTTGCTGACAGTAGACACTAACCAGTATCAAGACTCATTGGTTCTACCAAATCGCTCAATTGCTCATCATTTCCTTTATCTAACTCTTCTGCAAATGGTTCATCTATAGCTGAACGAAAATAGTCTTTTTCCTCTTTAATTTCATTTCGCAGTCGTTCTAAATCTTCATTCAACTTCTGCCTTCTCTTTTCCAATTCTAGCAGTTTTGTGTGCTCATCTTCTAAAGAATTGCATACATCTTCAAATCTCTTCAACGCTGATAGCATTTCAGTGGAGTGATCTCCATCTCCACATTTTTCCAGTTCCATAGAATATAATTTTCTTAAAAATTGTTTACAAAATAAAATTAACGAAATTGAAAGCAGTTCAGAAAATGAATGATTTATTTTATATTTTGATGTCAAGACTCCTTAGAAGGACTAAGAGAAATTTACAAGGTTTCTTTTTAACAGGTTTTTTTTTTAATTTTTATATCGAAAATGCTTCAAGTTGATAACTGGTGTTTCTCTACTGCACCAATGCATCGTTCAATTATTTCCGGCAAAGGTTTAAGACTGCTGCAAATACACATATGTACATATGTATATTTGGACGTTTGAAGTACATAGATTGGCTATGCTGATACACAATCCCAATCACACTTCAAGGGAAGAGGTCGATGCTACTTCTTGCATGAAGGTAAAACTCCCTTGATTGGTTATCGGTGATTTTTAATTAACCAGAACGTAAAATTGAAGTGGCCAACAATGGAAGAACAGTAATTGAAGGGGAACTCTTTTATAAGTCCAAACCACTCTTACCATCTCTGATTTTAAGTACTTTGGTGTTTTAATGATGTTGAACGAGTTATCCATGTAGAGATTGGTTTGTGTTACGATTGGATTTCTTTTATAAAAAGGAAAAATAAAAATTACCCACAGGGTGTTTAATTGAGCGAGAAACTGATATAAAGACGACTATGAAAGTTTCTGTTGTAAACTTGAAGATATTTTCAACTTTCTGGATTTCACGCTAGAACATGCATATGCCCACATTGCAGAAAAAAAAACCGTACATTAGGTTATTGATCTCACTTTTGTTTTATGTTGATTAGGCTAAACTTCGTTTGAATGCACAACAAATCTAGTTACGTGCTTCCCTATTAGACAATGTCCAGGGACGATGCCTGCTATGGTGTTAATTCTGCTAAGAGAGATCAAAGTCTTAGAGTTTAGTTCAGATGCAGGCTTTTCCAAATCTGACTTGTCGCTAGATACGAGATTTGATCTTTCGAGAGCATTCAATTTTAATTTAAGTTCGCATGTAGGGATTGGAATACCTAAGATATCTTTAGGAGAAGATATATATGTGTGTAGGTAATGTAGTTCAACGCGTGGCAAGTTGGTCGGCCCTAGAATTCCTTGGAATATTCCTATGCCCGGAATCGCCATTACTTCCGCCTAGAATACACTACAATGATTGGGAAGTAGGAAACAGAAACTAAGATTAAGTCTATCAGAGTAAAACACATCCACCTACTTAGTCTTAAGTTTTTGAGCCGTCAGTGTAAAAGTGGATCGACTTGTCTTCTCCTGCCTGAATGTCCTAGAAGAATTAGTTACCCGGAAGTTATTGTCACCGTGGTGGGCACCGTGGCTCAGTGGTTAGTGCGTTGGACTATGGAGCAAGGGGTTCGAGATCGAATCCCAGTCGGGGAACACCTAAAAGTTTTTCACGGCCCCACCTCTCGCGAGCGTCTGACAAACATCCGAGAGTACAACTGTCTCGAGAAAGCTTCTCAAATAACAAATTGCCCTTCGGACACGGCATTAAACAGTAGGCCCCTTCCTTTCGTGTAAAGAATATAACACGCACAACACGAATAGTTGTGAGAAGCTAGGCCTTGGGTCCCATCGACCTGTTGCGCCAAGTATTTATTTTTTATTTAAGTTATTGTCAAATCTTAGTGAAGTTAATGTTTTCAGAATACATTGGCCAAATTCTTTACTGGACCACTACAGAGTTGCTTTTAGACGAACAACTACGCTACGAGCCACTTCCTTACCAAACATGTCGAGGGGTGTCAGGTGAAACAAAATTTCCAGTGCTTCAGAGGGTGTCGTGCGAAGTGCATTATTAAAGATAATGAAAAACGTAACGACTTTTCCAAGAAGCTTTTGCAGTAAACGGAGTCTTCCTCTTTTGCGTTGCCCTTCCAAGACTAGACATACCGATTTATGACCGTTAACCTTACACGAACTTAAATTTGATTTCAAAACTAGATCGATATCATTGTATAGGATGTTGTACTATCTTCACCAAAGGCCGAATGTCTTAGGAAGAATTGTTCGCTTCAATCGATCGAGAAACCTTTACATGATTACATGGTCTTCATGTTGTTTTACTTTGCAAACTAAATTAACGATCGTGATGTTCCTGATCAAAGCTGTCCCCGAAATATAGTCACAATTTATTTTATTAAAAATTGAAAACACACTTCAACAACTGTTCGATTTCTTAATTTATTTTTATTTAAAATTATATAGAGAACAAAAAAAATTCTCTAACACACTAGGTCGCAAAGTTTTCACTCTTTTTCTCATTCTTCATTCGTTCGATTTCAAGTTTTAGTTTGTGCGCTTGCATTATCATCAACTTTCTCTGTACATCAAGACACATTGTTTGCTTTTCAAAATAGTCAGCCTTTCTGTGAAAGTATCGTGTTTCGGCTTGTAGCTTACGGGCTTCAAGATTGCTTAGATTGGTCTTTTTACTAAATGATGGGACATCATAATTTACGCTAACATCATCCTCGTATTCCTCATCATCATCTTCAAATGTACCATCTTGAGAATCTTCCATTATTGTACCATCCACAGGAGCCAGTTCATCTTTAAACCGATGATCACCGTTGATGTTTGTCTTTTCATTATCGTCCATAGTTTCATCGTCAAGCCCATCGACGGCTGGCTCAATATTTACAATTTTAATTGTTTCCTTTGGTGATTTTGATTTACTTGGTGTTCGTTTTCTTTTTCGACCATCCTGTTAAATAGAAAGAAATGTATTAGAATATAAATAATGGATTATAATAAAATCTAAGGGGAGGAATTAAGTTTGGAACTATTTCTTCACGAATAGTACATATTATCGGTAATAAATTTAGACATTACCGACAAGATTTATCAACTTTTGGTTCGACTAGCCTATTTTTTAAGCCTCTCGTGTTCTAACGTAATGAAGAAGCAGTGAGAGGAAATGTGACACATTTCAAGTAAGAAAACTCAATTTTTTGGGAATTTGTTTCAATACTTTTGATTTTTGGTAGGTACTTGTCTGATGATAACGGCAAAGAAATCGATGTAATAGCCATTGACTTTCAGTAAAACATTTGATAAAATATTTTTACACTAAAAGCCCTCGGATTTCAAACGAATTTTATCAAATGGATCAAAATTGTATTTAGATCTTCTGTATCTAACTCCATTTTGGCCAGATCGGGTGTCCCTCAAGGCAGTCACCTTGGACCCTTAATATTAGTGCTCACCGCTATTGATGTTGACTCCATTATAAAACTCTTCTCTCTCTGTCAGGCGCAAGAAAAATTAAATTGAAAGCAAATGTCAATTCATCGCATACTTCTGCAAAGCGTGCTCCGCAACCCCACAGTAACTATTTTTTCTGTACCGAACTAGTCCCCTTAGTCTTCTCTTTGCATGACTTATGGGTGATCTGGGATAGCGAGCTTAACTTTCATTTCCACATCAACAACATAATAAATAGAGCCAATTCTTCGCTAGTCTTTATAAAACGTTACGTTACCAAATCACTATACATATGTGACCCATTCTTGAATATGCTAGCCAGGTTTGGCCCTAGTGTATTGAAGTTGTTTAGGATAGGTTTTTATGCTTCGCCCCCTTTCGTGACTTCGCCCGAATTAACTTATCCGTGTTCTGCCACTCGAGAACCGTCGCGAAATCGCCGATTTACTTCTTTCATTAGATAATAACCGGTGCCACTGATTGTCCCGCGCTTTTCTGAGTTATGATTAAATCATTCACCTTTAAGGTCTAAGACAATGGATGGCAAGGATATATTGCTTGCAATCAGTTCTTGGGGAGCCTACTCTCTTAATTGTCTGTCATGTATGCATGATCATGATCCGATTTGAATGAAGAGAATCTTTTAAATCTTTCGTGGGTGAGTCTAAAATTTCGGACATACATTTTACGTTACAGACAAATTTCTTGGGCGGACAAAAATGGTGGCACCACTTCTTTCCGATTAAAAGAGATTTTACTGTATGAAATTTAACTAAGTACCTCCCTCAATGCATTCTGAAATTATTCGACACATCACTGAATAAAGATAGAAAGGTACGTAATAGAACTAAAAATATTGTTTCACTATTTTTACTTGAACTCCTAATATATGTACATATGTATAAATAGATACATGCGTAATAATACTGCTCTACCTGCTCGTTCGTACGTTGCATAAAGAATGTTATACATACTCTTATGCAGCAGAATTTTTATGTAGTCTTATAGACTTAACTTAGAGTCAGACCCTACCTGCAGGCTGTCTTTTACTTGTTACAGAATGTCACAGGCACCACTTTAAGTGTCGAGCGAAACTAATTAAACACGAGTGTCTGACGTTTATTAGTTATGAAATAAACAATGTTTCGTGTGTACTACAAATTCGTGTTTTCGTAAATAACTTTCGGGTCTAGGTACTAGGAACATTCCACATGGTGACAGATTCAAAGGGACAAACATCTCATTATATCAAAATTTGTCCTCAATCAATATTGCACATAATGACCCTGCACCCATAGTATGGTTGAAAAAAAAAAGATTCAAAATGTAGCTAAACTAAATATAGACTGCAGACAGCACTGATTAATTTGCTTGAAATTATATTGATTGCATGATCCTAGCATGATTCGACAACCAAATCCATAAGAAACAAATTCAGCCTGTTCCAAACCTTATAAGATACATTTGTCTTTACTCACCACTGGGACATAAACAGACGAACGAAAATTGGCTAAACGAGGGTCTTCTGGTGCGATTGTCTCTATTGCGACCGATGCAGCTGCAGTATCTTCCTCTTGCAGCAAGTCCTCGAATACTTTATAATACTCCCACTTTATTTGTTTATTCGTAGAATGGCGCTTCCTTTCTTTAACCTAACATAACCGTCAAAATAAAAATAAACAAAACATGTCAGCAAAATTTAAGGTAATAACAACTTTCACAGTATGGGTATACCTGGTAGTATGTGGCTTTTAGATTCCGAAATTTCTTGTCCAGCAATTCTTGTGGAATTTCATAGCCGTTTTCACGAAATTTATCAGCAATTCTAAGCCACAATTCTTTTTTACGACCCCCAGCATTACGGAATTCTTCTTTCATTTCAAGATAGCTGTTGATTAGTAGCCAATTTGCTGAATGTGTCCATTTAAATTCAGTATTTTCTAGATGTAAAAGAAAACAAAGCGATATTAAAATTGATTTATTCCGCTGGATTTTTGGCAAGAAATTGTGCTTACGAAAGGATCCACAGTCGACGAATTGATTTGACATTGTTTTATGAGCGTTTATATTTATCCACTGAAATTGTTGACAAACAAACAAAAATAAAGCAAGATTTTCGCGAAACTCAATCGTTCTTCACCGCTGAAAAAGCGCAAACCAAAAACAGTTGACAGTTTTATTTTTCTAGCAGCAAGTGACGCTTCGAAAAATTCGATGTTATGCTTTCGTTTCGATAGATTGTCAGTGCTACTGTCACGGGGATGTTCGAATTTTGTGTTTTAGATGGAAATTAAACAATTATATTCAAATAAAGTAATATATTTGCATGTGAATGTATATCAATATAAATATGGAGAATGATTTTTGTAAAAATAAGTCTCACTTACATTTTCAATTTTAAATTTTATTGTTTATTTACATTAGCGATTAGTGCCAAATACTTCTGAACGAAGCCATTTTTATTGCAACACAATTTCTATCTTTCTATGTACGTATTTTTACATTTTCCAATACTAATTTGGCGTTTTAATGTAGACCTACATATTTATAGGAATTTAAAAATGTTCTTAAATTTCAATCGTTGTTCTTTCAAAAAGAAAACATATTTTCTGTTTTCAATTACCGTTATTTATCATTATCCTTAGCTGAACGAGTATAGGAAGTGTCTAGCCCTTGAAGGAACAAATTGTAATCGAGATTATATACATATGTACGTACGTACCATAGAGAGACGCTAGGAGAATGTATGATTGTCGACAGCTACAGCTATGAAACGGATGTAAAAGTTAACTGCACTAATCATATTTTAATGAAAGTCAGGAGAAGATCATCTAGCTATAGGGAAGGAATGGTGCACCAGTTGGCAAAATAACTTCTAACGTGAAGGACAAATATCATAGGACATCATACCACACAGTCTCAAGTGGTGAATGGTGAGCAGGAATGAAGAACAAATACAGTGGGACTATCTTTGTTACAAGATGCAATCAATGATAGTTGCTACCTGATATGTGAAGATATTGCATTTGAAGTGGAACAGGAGATTTTTTTCGATCTTGACCTCTGCATTCCCAACTTTTTCCCAAATGCTAAATAGCGGGCAACTGAGTGCACCAAAGTCTAAATCATGCGATTTGGGTTTATTTGTTAAAGGACAAAATCATAAGAACGGCAGTGTCTGTCTGTTTGGCTCCTCGACTTAAAGATTCGACTGAACTTAGGAATAGTTGTAGAGTCAAGTCCAGTCGATCTGAGTCACAAAATATAGCGCAGTGTTTTAAAACGTCAAAAAAAAAACATCATAAATCCCTAGCAGTTTCAAAAAATACCTAGCGCTAGACTTCTGGCGAGCAGTGCAATGCTTTTGTCCGAGTATATTTTTCGAAGAGGGAAAATCGGAAATTTGATTTTTGCCAATCCTGTTTTGACATCCAAATTAAATCACTTAATTCAAAACTAATCAACAGATAAGGTATTTTTATTTCATTTTATGTCTTTTATACAACAGCTTGCGTCAAAACATCTAGATATTAGTCCTTCTTTCTAGATTTCGTATTTCCAGCTTTAGTTTGGCAATGAGGAACGGTTGCAATTTCTTCTCTTTTTCTATGCACATATCAATATACTCCGTTCTCTTTCGAAAGTATTCCGTTTCTGCACGGATTCGATCAGCTTTTAACCTATCCAGTTCACTACTATCTCTTTCCATATTCCCTTCATCAGTTTTGATAGAACCATCCTCATATCCCTCCTCAAGAAAATCTGTAACATCATCAGCAACATCGACCGAATCTATCTGGTCTTCTGTGTCCTCGCTAAGATATTTTGCGTCTAAATATTCTGCTGACATCTGTGTAGTACTTTCGGGTTTAAAGCTCTTCCCATCGTTATCGTAATATATTTCTTCGACCTTTTCCAAAAGAGTTTCTTGGCAGTCCTCTGCTTCTGCGTATTTTGCCTCTGTTTGAGATTCTTCCCTGTCACTAGTGCCATTCTGAAACAAGTTATGACAATTAAGATGTCTACTGTCATGCAAGTGCAAATTATATTTACCTCAGCCGCCGTTGGAGTTCGAAATACAATAATGTCATCCAAAAAACTCATGTACTTATACCATACCAATATCGGTTCATAGACAAACTGCTCCAATCCATCTCGTACTTTTTGTTCACTCGCAAGAACTTTTCGCCTTTCCAATAAATATGTTGCCCGTAAGGAACGAATTTTTCTTTTAACTTCTACCGCGGAAATGTCAAACACTTGGGCTATTTCCGATAGTACTGCCTGGCGTTTGGTTTGTTTGCGGAAGTCTGGGGAGGCCATGTTCCACAGGCAGTCGTTTTTTTTATAAAGACTGATTAATTTCACAATTTTTGCATAGTTAAATGTTCGATCTTTCATTTTCTTTTTATTTATTAGCGTAAAAATTGTTTTTATCACTGCTTTTTGTTTTCGTTCAACGTTGTTCTTGTTGAGATGCTTCATTTATGACAGTAAACTGGTCATACAAGGCGATGGTTTATTTTTACTGTCGCTTTTACTGCTTTGACAGTTGTCATGAACATTGTGTTTCGAACACGGATTGGGTGTGTTTAAAGTATTCTGGCTTTTCGAAATAGTTGAAATGGGCGCGAACGGTTGATGATTTAAATGTGTTCTCAAATTACTTAGCTATACGATTCGAAATATGTAGATGCGGATGTTACAAAATATTCAATATATTGGAAAGCTGCAAGAACTTGAGTGGGCTTTTCGTTTAGTGTTGACATAAGGGTAATACCACTGAAGTCCATTCTGTTCGGGTCTTTAAAGTGTGCGAGACTAAGTGTGCCTAGTCTTCGGACTGATTTCAGATTATTGATTAATATTGTCTCGAAATAGAGTTTAAATTTTATGTTCGCTATTCACCTGCGTTGGGGAAATTACATTGGAAAAGCTTTTGTTTTGGTCAGACTTAGATTTTAGCGAATGATAATGGTTCAGAGATATCCAGTGGATGCAGAACTATAATAGGTTGTATCGGTGAAATTCTCCACAATCTACGGGGTGACCAGATAGCGACAACGATAGGAAACAAAAAAAGTTAAATAAAACAACAATAAAATTGATTCGAGCTTTATTTTGAAGTTACAATCATGTTAATAGGTATGGAATAGCACATCATTCAAATGGCCGCCTCTACTTCGCTGGCAGCGGTTAACGCGACGGTCCAATTTGTTATGACACCGTCCACTATTCAATAATGGCAATTCTGCTTATTGACATAGACTCTGAGCCGAAAATGGCCAATATTTCCAGTACTTAGTGAACTCACTGCGTTATCTATGGTCGTCCGTCTTCAATTCTTGCGTCAGCACAATCTTAAACGGATGTAGGGTCGAATACAACCGCAAAATAAACCAGGTTGACTCTCCGACGATGCCCAATTCAGCTACTCGGAGTCGAATCGACATTTCTGGGTCTTTTTCGATACTAGCCACTATGACGGCAACGCTTTATTCAAATCTCTGTTTGGTTGGTGGCTTAAGGTCCAGAAGAGTGTACTCACGCTCAAAATTTTCTACGCTACGACGAATTCTCTGCACAATAAAGCCATGATGACGACGAAATTCACGTTGCGTATTTGCCAGCATTTCGATTATATTTTTTTTATAATTTCCGCACGCTCGGTAAGCGGAGGAACAACACAGTAAAATAAGACCTCGCCTTTGGTGGCACACATAGTAAGTAAAAGGATCGTCTTGGAGTGGGCAACTGGAGGCAGTTAGTTAAAGACCGGACTAATATGGAAAAGTTTGTTAATGTAGGGTCAAGTTCACCTCGAACTGTAGTGCCAGCTAAGACTTTCCTAGTTCACTGCTTTATACAAATATTTATTGAATTAATGTTCACTAAGAATTATTCAAAACTTTTCAACACCTCGAATAAGAAATGAGATAGAAAACAAACCCATATGCAACAGCAGATACCCTCAAGTATCCCTTTTAAAAACATCACCTTCAACCCCTATTCAAGTTTCTTTTTCTTTGTAACACTTCAACGAATTTTTTTTTAACAACTCCTACTCCTTCTGTTTTACTTCCAACATTTATATCGCTGACCCAAACCTCAAAAGTCTCATAATATACTCATGCCGTAACCCATTAACCTAAAAAGAAAATTTGACATGATACATACCTTACAGACGTAAGGCACAAACTGCAAGTATCATGAAATCCTTTTTCCAGGACTCTCCTCATTGCAAGAGAGTAATTAAACACCAGTCAACAAAGAAAAAGGAAAAACTCTTTCAATTCTTTATTCATGTAGTTGTACACTTAAGCCAATATACCATCCTGCTTGCTGTACATCCACCACAACTCGTTTTTAGTCATCTAGCACAACTAGTCTGGGCTTAGCCCTTGCTTTCATGTCACGTCTAACAAGAACAAGAACTGTAACCCACCAATCTCCTGAACACGTAAAGTAAGTTCGATGCCATATCCCTCCTGTTCCCATGGTTGTTTGGCATATACATACATATATACATCCGTATATGCATATGTATGTATATTGGGATGAAGATATACAGTATGTGCATCCTTCGTTCTAAAATGGGCTTGTATTAACAAAACCATTCATTTTAACTGTCGTTCCCTTATCCTGGTCGCGCACTTAAAGAAAACCAATAAATTTACTCAACCATGAAGACGTAAGCATGGTGGTTGGAAATCGCGAAGGATAGGCAAGAACGACTCTTGCTAAGGGAACCACCAGGCATCTACCACCAACGCTACCATTGCCAGCTGTTGCTATGTTGGAATCATGCGGCATTGGTGGGAGTTGTGGATGGCGTTTGGTATGGCTTACATATACATATATTTAATGTCTATATAGTATGTGTATGTAGGTACATATTGCATGCAACGTTGGGAAGCGCGGCGTTCATAAATTGAATCGCTCCCTTTCCTTGGAAAAGAGATAGACGTTGCTTTCGTTTTTTCGGAGTTTTCCTCATTTTTTTTTCTTCTGCGAGGGTATACTCGTATTTGCTCTACCCAGTCTCTGGGTTTCGTCCTTTTTGTGCTTAAAATTCCTTAACTTTTGTATAAAAAGAAAATTCATCGCATACGGATGTGTCCTTGTATGTGTGAGAGAGGAACGAACGAAGATGCACCGAAGAAACAATTTCGTTATCTGATGAGACAAAGAAAAAACTATTTTTGAAAGGAACTTCGCTTAAGGTTTGAGGCATATTAGTGAGCTCCACTTCTTGGCTTTACTTGTAATAGGAAAAAAAAAAACACAATTAAAACTATCACAGAGCTTATATCTGAAGAAATTGGGATTACTTATGTGAATGGAGTTTGGCCGGGAAATGGTCCTGCAAAAATTGGTATTAAAAATTTCTGTTTCAAGTAGGTATGTATGCATGTGTATCGGTGCTTAAGGATAGACAAAACGTGAGTCAACAGCGAGCAGAACTTGACTGGAGGTTCAATTGCTGAAGGTGCAGTTACCCATAATTCTTAAAAGTGTAGCACCATGCCACTGGCGCTGGTGAAATCGCTGCGGAAGCATTTTTATCTGTCCTATTCTTTCTAAACTCCAAGAGGAAAGAAGCACTTTTCCTGCCCGTCCTTAAAATCTTGTTTTCCGCTAAGTTTATGAATTAATATTATTTTAAGAAGGGGTACGACCTTTTGGTCTATTGTGCCCCTACTGACGCCTTGGAGAGCTATCTGTCCCACATTAGAGTTCGCCTTGCATGAGATCTATGTACGTCTTTAGATGTACCTACCCTATTAGGATATGAAGGTTGTTTTTGCTCTTTGAGATACATATGTACGTGCTTCAAATTTTCTTTGGTTGTATTGCTGGCTTGGCTTTCCTCATGCCCTGGCCACTATTTCAAGTTCTTGCCATGTTTTTGCCTAATGTACTTTCCCGAATTCTTCTTTGAGGGTGTGATTCCCTATTGCGCAGAATGGTTGAGAGCCTAATAAGGTTTCAGATTCTCCCTACTGGTTGGGCAAATTTTCATGGGCACTGTTACACAGAGGCATGCCAGTCTTTGTGCAATTTATTGAGTATTTCCCATGATGATCAATTGGTAGTGCCCAGAATTTGGGCACTAGGTTTTGGCAGATTTTTAGAACTAGACCTTGATGATAGTTTCCGCTAATCTTGTGTTTAGAAGATCATACATCCACTTAGAGTCTGTGCTATTTAGTCCTTTTCTATCCCGAACTTGTACTCCTTCGTTATCCAAGGAGGCACATAATACTATCTCTTTTGCTTCAAGTGCACTTTGAAAAGTTTCAGTTAGCTGATACAGATCAATCTCTCGCTCAGCCTACTTTCAAATGTCTTTAATTGTTTATCCTAGTTCGAAATCTGGTCTTAAAAATTATATGATCATAAGCTGCTAAATCTTAGTCTACCCTTTGGAGCCTAATTTTGCCCAGCCATAGATCTTTTTCGTGGGAGGTTGAAAAGGCACCAGAATGTCTAAAATGTAAGACATGTTTAGAGTGATATAAGAATTGATACCGTGTTCTTGCAGATGTCCAGATGTCCAAACGCGGACAAAGGAAAGCAGGTTTAGGACCTGAGAAATCATATAAATCTGATAGCTCTTCGATTCTCGATTAGTTTGAAACTGCGCAGCCTTTAACTTTAAACATTAGGGTATCATAGGCCGCCAATTCTTGGCTGTATTTGAACCACCTGGTGACCATTGACTACATTGCATGTCTGGTTAGACTCTTCAAAGACATTCTGAGATGAAAAATATACAAGTTGCAAGGAAAGCAGTACTCCGCAGCGACAAGAAGTCCAGTAATTCTGGGCTGTGATGTGTAAGTCGTATGCAGTTCCTTTTACCTGGAAAATATGTGGAGAACCGCCTTTTCCGAGTACGATGCACTCCGTGCATAAATCCAACGATTCCATTGTTGCGAAGCTTTGCTCTATACTGCTATGGTGAATTCAAGATATTGAAAAATTCCAAACAACACACGATGTGAAACGTCAGAATGTGACATCGTATTAGAGGCAACTGAACCCACATCCAAGGGAAGCTTCTTATGACTTCTTCATCGTCGTATTTCTTTTGTCGTTCCTTCTTCTAAGGGTTTGTACGACGTGTGTCCTAGGGAACAAGTGTCCTTTGAACAGTATCTGCCTACAGTGAGGAACATGATTACTGATTGCATTGGCACTGTTTGATGCACCCCCTTTGGTGCAACCCCATTGTTTTGGATATCTCAAGTATCTTAACTTATCTAATGGATATTTGATGAGACTATTCAACTTTATTTCGATTAAAGTTTAACCGGTCTACCAACTTCCATTGGCACCATGAAATGAATCTGCCGATTTCGATCTAATTAATTCACCAAACACACATTTATTAATCTACGTTTACCCAAACACCAATTGCTGGGAAGGGAGAATTAAAATTTCCATTAAGCTGGTGCAGCGCCAGATTGTACTGGAATAATGTTCTCAAGCCTTCTGCCCAAAAGCGAATATTTCATTACATTGCAACCGCACGAGCAGTCGTTGTTTGTCTATGAAATTGAGTTTTATGGTGGAATTTATTAAAACCGCGATAGGCCCACCCTTACTATTTGCATCGGATTTTTGCAGTCGTGATTATTATATTTATTTTATATTTACAGAAGGGAAGGCACAGGGCGGGGTATATACACGCGCATTGATGGCGTGACCAGTCGGTAATAATTTGATTAATAATTCAACTGAATAATTAAAAAGAGTCGGCTGCTGTGCTCATCATGCTGTGTAGCAATAAAAATATAAAAAAAAAGACCCGAGCACCCTAAACTCGATTCAATTAAACGAATCGTTCAATAGAAATAATGTGAATTGCAACAGATGAGGGACGTAAAACAACCTTTTGTCCTGTGGCAGTTTTTAATTTATAACCATTTTCGAATTGACCGTAAAAATTTGTCATCAATACCTATTTTCATAATTAAAATGTAACTAATTGTTTAAAACGATTAAAAT
Organism: Xylota segnis; assembly: GCA_963583995.1. Classification (NCBI taxonomy): domain Eukaryota; kingdom Metazoa; phylum Arthropoda; class Insecta; order Diptera; family Syrphidae; genus Xylota; species Xylota segnis. The sequence continues at coordinate 16,513,984 of OY757236.1, read as the reverse complement.
GGATAAAATTAACTAAGTAGCCACGTAGAGAATATCTGGCTATAATTTTACAGTTGCTATAATTAATATTTTGGCTGAGTAGGACTCAGACTGACTGATGGCTAGTTGGATGTATAGATTCCTTGCTCTGTATTTATGGTATCCCAACCTTTAATCCTCGCTGGGTACACAACTACATAAGTCATTTAACTTTTTAGATTACATACACAGTTTGGTGCAGCTCAAATGGTAGGTAGGTAGAAATGATTGTGTCAGCAAGCCGTGCTGAAACATAAATTAACGTGAAAGTGCTGTTTTAGTACCTCGACTGAAGTGACATACATATCTAATGTTAAAAGGGTGATAACTAATGGAGATACGGAAAAAGAAATGGGCTTTACTCAAAGTGTCGATTTGACATCCCTGTTTCAATAACATACGTCAAACCGAACTGACATTCGTGGCTGTATACATTAGGTCTGTTCGCGTACTTTCGGCACCAAAATTCGTAGATTGTCAAATTTCAAGGAGTGGTGGTAGAATGACAAAAAAGTAAACGAACGCGAAAGCTACGAAGTTCGGCCACATTTTACAAGTCAAAAGCAAATGTATACACAACAACAACAAAACAATTTTTACAAGTATCTGACAGCTTTGACAGATCTCATAAACCAGTGCACAACAAATTCCTGCCCTAAATTCGTAGCATGGGGAAATTTTTTACTCTCTCGAGAGTGCTCTCTTCTGTGAAAAACTACGAAACTTTTGCGTACTCGAACAGGATTTGGTGACTTTTCTTAGATTTTCGTGAAATTTCGTTGTTTTGGGAGAGTACGCGAACGGACCTATTAAGTTTAAGGTTTGATATTTTACAATATGGATTGTTAACAATCGCTGAACGAGTTCAAATTGTGAAAATTGACTTTAAAAATAGGTGATTGTGTACTATTTACGTTCGCGCATTACGAGCAGATTATGGTCAACATATTCGTCCTTCTGAGGACGGGAAACTGTAAAAAGTTTTGAAGAGACTGGCTCTGTTGCGGCTGTCTTAAGGCCTTTCAATTATGGTGTGTTTTGGATTTGGATTTGTTTAACTGAACTGAAGCTAGCAAAGGAATACGTAGGACAGAAATCATTGAGCAAAAGTTTAATATACTTGCTCAATGATTTTTGGCGCAGGATATAAGCTGATTTGGTACTTGAATATCAGCGTTTGGATGACCAGTTTTTATTTTTCACTCGGTTGGTATGTTAACAAACAAAACTGTCGCATATTGAGAAGAGAAAATTCACATGTATGTAGCTGTCTATATACCGTTGACTTCAGGTTAGACAATATTCCCAAGTTTTTGGATGTATTCGATCCTAGGCTGATCATTTCAATTCGGAGCTTAACTTAACTTTGCTTATAATCTAATTTGAATGCTTGAACTTTGGGTCGTACTAAATTGAGACAATTTATTCTGGAAAGTCAGAGTGAAACAACGAAGTTTTAGCCCGAAGAAGTTTAGTAACGAAGCAAAGTCTAATCGGTGTCCTTATAGTTTCAAAAACACAGAATGGCCCATTTTCTTTTAAGCTCTTGACGAATCTGCACTGCCCCTTATCCAATCAGTGCTGATTGTTTTATTTTAGTAAACAACTGCATTATTTTATTTCCCATAAATAGCATATCTCCTTATATTTCAAGAACTACAAGGTTACCACAGCAAATGAGTACAGTGTATCCTGTAACGAATTTCTCCGTCTCCTGCTGTTCAGTACCCCTTGATGCTGGTAATGAATTTAAATTACGCCCGGGTTACTTGGAACAGTTGTCACACGAATGTCCCGCATAGTGGAACCTATTGGTCCTATAATTTACAGTTAAGCCAGAGAGCAACCGGACCAAGCCATCTGGCAGTACTCACATGTGCGCTTTATAATTTGTTTTCTTCTGTAGGTACTGCACAGCCAGCGTACTCGTTTTGACCCCCATTTTGTGGTTCATTACAATTTAACATTTCCTCAGACGGTGGCCGAGGAAAACGGCTATCTTTATGGCTCCAGGGTGCTACTCATTAAATCGCCTATAAAGCGGCTTGCGTCTAGACCATGCCATACGTTAATTAAAGCCGATTATTTTTCACTGGGGAACACTTTTACGGTCTCTTGGTTCTCATAAATTTGGCTTTCTTACTGTACTGGCTGTTGGTTTTGCCAACGCTTCTGCTTTTCATCTCTTTGTGTCCTTTAAAGCATATCAGCAGCGAGGAGTGCCCAACCAAGCGATCATCATCAGGACTTGGTTCGCATCATACTCATCACTATCACCATCATCATCATCGTCCTCCTCCTAGTTGTGTATGGTACTGTGTGTATGTGTGTTGTGTTTTGTGCTCCTTAAGGATACACGGCGAGTATGGTGTAAATAAATATTTTATGACTCTTGCCAACAGCAAGTACCCCCCTTGCTCCACACACAAAGGAGCCGTCATTAAGTGAACCTGTGGCTTTAGTATGGGTGCACTGTTGGATATAATCGCATAGAGTAATGCTATGCGAGGAACCCCATTATAGCTGATGTGGTTGGTCTTGTGGCGCTTGGCTTGGTCTCGAGGAACTTTTAAAGTTTCCTCATTAGATGTTTTGTGCTGCCACATTTGGGGCGATACATAGTTTATAGTACAACTTGGAGACAAATTGGATTTTTAGTTTATGAATAAGGAACAACCAACAGGATGGTGAGGAGCCAAAGGTTAGGCCACATGCTCGTGCTGTGCCGTCAGAGAGTTGGCCCATAATCTAATGTTCAGCTTTTGTTTAGGTCGTCCTTGCAATGTGTTGACGTTGAAGAGTAGTATTCCCGTGCGATATTGGATGGCTTATAATTGAGCGGGCCAAATTGTTGTTGTTTGATGATGGCTGGGAGTGGAAACACCTGTTTCACTTGACTTTAACGAGGCAATGATAAACACCGGCGTAGTCGTAGTAAAGTAAACTTTTTTAATCAAAAGTGCTTTGTGGTCCGTATATTTCGTTTTATTAAACTGTTCATTGGAGGCAATAGCAGAAGCTATTCGGCCAGTTTCACATTTGTTTTTTAGGTGGAAAGTGAACAATTTTATTTGGGACATAAATTTATAAGGCAAGGTTAACGATTATGGAGGGCGTTACCAGCGTTCTCAAGTGTGTAAGCAATGAAGACATTTACAGGATTAGGTTTCAATTATTTACTTAAGGTCCGAGTATAGCGATCTGACTCAGAAAGAGCAATTATAATTTTTGATAGAGGGAGTCCTTGACCTAGTGTAAAGGAATCTAATCTTTTTTACAATCAGAATCTGAATCCGTATAAAACGCAGTACAATAGATGAGTTCTAGAACTCTCTACCTCTTGAGAGAATTTCACATGAATATATTATAATACCTATACAAGACTTCTCATAATGGCGATACGTTCGAAAATCTAAACATTAACGAAGCGTTTCTAGTCTTCTGATCATTTACTTATAGCTTTACGAACAATGATCCATTAGTTTTGTGCCCAGGCATTATCCTCTCGTAGGAATACCTTTGATTTTTTCTTCACACCGAAAAGTATACATTTATTTATATAAAAGGAAGTAGAATACACTACTTGTGTTGTAGTGGCTTGAAACTCAGATATCATTAGACCTCAGAGTGTACTCCATGAACAGTGTCCGTACACGTCCGTATACGTGTTCCAAATGTTAAGGACTATTAAAGATTGTAAGGGCTTCCTTAACAGATGTCTTGCAAACTTAGTAGAACGTCCTTCTGCATTTCGTGGGGACCCTTTATATAGAAGATTATCCATTATTAAATTGTGACCATGTTAAGTAAGCAATGCGATAGTCTGGCCAGCCCTGCCTCGAAGCTCTTAGTGTGCCCTGACTTTTTAATTATTTTTTAAATGAAATTTTTTGTTTACTTATGTAAAGTGCTTTTTCCTTGAACATTCGCGTGTTCAGATTTTCTTGACATTTAGTAGATGATGAAATAGGTTAGTTTTCCAACAGCAAATATTACAACAAAGCTAATGCTTTTTACAGTAATTTAGGTTTATTTTGTATGTCTATTCTTTACTTCATGAATTTTTCAATTTTTTATTTCTCTTTCCACATTTTGTCGACTGACAGCAATTGACATTTTCAAATGTCAAAAAAAATCCAGAAAATTTCTGAAATACTGAAAACTCGGATTGTTGTAACGTGTCACCTCTCCATTTCCTGAACAAGAAGAGTGTCGATTTTGACATTTGTCAAACCCATTGCATCCGGTATCATGGCGGTATCATCGCCTCTGTCTTCTTCAATAATTCAAACAGAACTCATATTCCCATTATATTATCTCATTATTGTATTCTTTTGAATCTAGCATAGTATTATAATTAGAAGTTTTTACAGGGATCTTAATGTGAGCCTCCTATTTGTGAGGAACCCTAAAAATTGCATAAAATGCAATTTTATTAACTAGTATGCAAAATTAATAGACACATCTAATGATCTTTGACGCCTGGGTTTTTTGTTATATTTGTATATACCCTCAAAGCGTTAGTCTCCCTCGCGATAAAGCTGAGAGCTGTACAACTTCGTGCTGTGCTTCGCACCAAAAGTGTTTGAAACCAAAAGTTGTACTAATTTCCATTACCCCCATAAATCGCAATAGACATCTTTCGTTGAAACTCTGTACCCGGAGACTAGTCTCACGCTTATAACTCCAAAGTTCGCATACAATATTATTGCAACACTTTGGTAGTCGAACTTTAATCCAGGACGAGGCCCGCACTACCAATTATAGTTTTCACTGAGTTTACAAAAAGGGGGAAAAAAAGTTTAATATTCAACTCAATTTGCATTGTTTTACATAAACCCCTGCGAGTGTTCATAGCGTAAAATTTAATTATAAAAAAACACAGAAACTTTAGAATTTGAATACAAAAATTGACCTAGTTCCCTTGAACTTGGTCCTCAAACACACTGCGCTAGCTTTTCCTCTTCTCTAAATAACCCTCCTCCTATTGAGTGGGTACTATCATATTCCACCGAGGGAGGCAGCGCAGAATATTTTGCTTGTAGCCCTTTTACTCCAAGGACCAACTATCAGAACACGAAAATTACCGGAAGCAACACCAACATTGTGTGCAGATCACCAAGGGAAGAACATTCATGCAACACAGGTGCTAGATTGTATCTCATCTTCGGTGCAATGATTAAAATTTTAGTCTTTTTTTTTTTACCTTTAGCTACAAAGTGCCTTCACTTGTATTAGTCCTGAAAATAGATTTTAATTAATATTTTCCTTTGGCCATTTCATTTATTTCAACCAACTCATCTAATCCACCAACAAATGTATTCCAATTTTCTTCTACCCACCTAAGGCCGAATAAAACAATCAGCAAGGATAGGAAAAAAAAAGAAAAAAAGAAACAGCATACATAATAAAAATAAAATAAAGAAAACTTTTCCCACAGAGGACATTCACAGTGTCGTATCCTTTTTTCATCATTGGCCAAAGATATAAGAATATCAACATGTGTGTACCTCCCTCGAGGACACACATAGCTGGGGCAATTCCCACAGTTGAATCAGCTATATAGAGAAAGCTTTTAATTTAAAGTCTCCTTCTTGGGATGAGCTGCAAAAAGAGGAATAAGTCAGAAAAGGACCTGGTTGTTGCTCGCGTATAGGTATGTGCAAACTAACCACATGCACAAAGCCGCAAAATTTCCAGATGTTTTAAAATGATGTTAGCAGATACATACATACGTACATACTTTCATATGTATGAATGAGTCTGTTCCTTTTTTTATGTTTTTCTTTCGGTCTCTGTGTCATATGGAAATTTCTGGTCGGCAGGGTGGAAAAAAATAAGCCATGAGTCAGATAAAATTGCACAAGACAGTGGACCGCACACAATGTTCTATTGTGGCAGAGTCTCCTAAAAGTATCTTTTGCCGTAGTAGCGGTAGGAGACCAGTAAAAAAAAGTGCATTAAAATAATCCTTTCAGAGAGCAAAAGTCTAATATTAAGTTTTCTTTGTTTTGGTTTTTGTTCTTTGAGGTTTTACTTTGACTTCTTTTGAAGCATTTTGAGTAGGTTACGATGGTAAAGAAAGTGTTTTCCCAAAGGAGGTGACAAAACTTTTAATATACATTTTAACGCCTTTTAAAGAGATTGGAGGATCCTTGAATGATATTTAAAAATCTAAAACTTCAGAAGGTTGAGCAAGGCACTTAAACCAATGTCTCGTTCTTGTTAAGAATGCCATGTCTTACTATCTTCAGTCTGAAGCAGAGCGTAGTTGCTGAGTATCTACATACCATAAGATGGTAATTTCGTAATTTGACTGAGGTCTTCGTTGTCGTTCTGTTGAGGATGACGTCTAATTGATTGGAAAGGGTTCTTACTCATCCGTAGGTGAACCATTATACGCTTAACAGTGTATAATAGCGATGCGTCTTCTTTAAACCGGAGTCTGGGATCAAAATACAATAAGGCTTTTAGGAAATTATGCTCTTGTGTGCCTACCAATATTTTATATATCATTCATTATATGAGTGTTTCAGTATCGGTAGGCAGGTTATAAGCCCACTGTAACTAGTCTAGAACTATGGCTGCACTTTCAATTATATACTACACGTAGCAGGGTATAGGCATAGAGTTACCCAGGGATCATCACTTAATCTGCTACTGACTCAAACCAAGATTTGAGAAGTCCGATTCTCGAATAACCATTATTCAGTGACATACCAATTTTATGTTTTTATACAAATACTCCTTTTAGATTTATTTTTGGTGTTTTGGTTAACGCGAGGATATTAGACCAATTTTTTTTTTTATTATAAAGTGAATGAGCAACGTTTGGAAATTAGTAAAAACTATTACCGAAATTCTGAGTCGTTGGTCGCAACTTTAAGAGCTCTTACTCTAATTTCCGGTCATGATAGTCATCCTAATGAATAAATTTGAGTCAATATATTTACTACTAAATGGTACCGTGCCATTGAGGCAACACACCGGTCGAAGTATCGCAGCCGTAAGTGGTTCACTTCAAAATGAGCCAAATCAACCGATTCCATGCCATCCACAGGAATTGGGTATATCTAAGTCCACATTGTGACAAATTTTATGTAAAAATCTTGGCCTACATCGCTATCACATCAAATTAAGTCAAAGACTGACGCCTCTTATTCATTTGAACTGCGGAGACTTCTCCGATGAAGTTCTGCTAATGTTTGAAGAAAATCTTGAATTTCATGAAAAAACTATTTTTAGCGACGAAGTTCATTTTTTAACGACTTGTGGTTCCAGCAAGATGGTCCCACATGCTACACAGCGGGAAGGATGGGCTTCTCCACCATCACTTTTTACTGAACTACTCAAGGCAATACTTTGATCTTAGTAAAGTCAGAAAACAGAGGGTATTCGAATAGGTCGTGAATAGGTTTGAATTTTTATAGCTTCTCCACTGGGGCTTTAGTTCTACTTTGCACAACTGAAACCACAATGAATGCATGTTGACCCTAGTTACATATGTCGATTCACTTTACTAAACATTCATCCAGACACGTTTCATCAGAATTTCAAGACAGACCTCTCTAAGACAGTTAAAGACCTTGCTTCCTACTCTACATTTATTTAAACCAACAAGTAAACAATCGTCCTTCCCAATTGCATGAGTTTGGGAGGCAAATCACGTAATAAATCCATTCCATGTAAAACACCACAGGCTAACATTGAATCAAACAAAGCTAATAAATCATTTCATGTCCTTGGGTGTTTCAAGCTGAAAAATGTTTTCTTGATGTCTGACTTGACCATGTTTCTGATGTAAATTCTGATGTTTTTAGTCATTAACTTGAGACTAATGATGGTAACAAGGCACACCTCAGTTACGAGCGAGCCAGGAGGTCTCATGACAGCTGTGACACATAAGCCATCCACACATTTATTTTCCAACAATTTACGAAGAAAAATTCGACATCCCAACTGCCATAATTGTTGCAACACCGATTTTAAACTGTTAAAAACTTTTCGTAATCAAAACAAACTTTCCATCTATGCTTCGACTTTTGAAAAATGTTTTCGAATAGAAAACGAAGACCATGTGCACTAACTAACATGTCTCCAAACTAAAGCGGAACCGTCGTCGTCGACATCATTCCTCGCATATTTAAACGGCTTATGTCCAGTGCCACCCGGCAAACTTTCGTAATTAAGTGAAAGCGACTCAGCAAGAGACTGAGATGGAAAGAAAAGTCATCCCTTTGCTGTTCGGGTTACTAGTAGTTCCCCTTTGGTAAGATTTTCTCTTGAAGATAAGTTCCTTCGACGATGAAAGACGATCCACCCCTTGTTGGATGCGGCCAAGTCCTTGTGGGATAAGTTTTGTAATTTTTCGCAATTAGTCTTATGAGACACGTACCTACCATCAAGAAAGCTAACCACCAAAGAAGTAATTCTACACAGCGACATCTGGGTGGTAGCACTTGTATTCCACTCAGTCTATGGTTTCCAAGTGGTCCTTCTTGCCCCCGCCCTCCGCCACATACCCAAAGGAGTGGACACAAATTGCGTTAAAGTTATGGCATGCCACAGATTGATGTCTTTTATGTGATTTCATTAGGAAAATTCCCTGAAACTGTATCTTCTCGTTGTCGGGGTTTGGTCATTCGGAATGCAGGACGCCAAGACCACCCGCAGATGGAGAGAAAAACGAGTTTTATTAAGTCGAGTGCATTAGAGATGAAAATAAATAAGTGAGCGTTCATATGGTAATGACACAAGGACACGGTACACTACAAGGTACACGCTATACGGCAACATAGTTGTGTGTACATTGGTGCGATGGAGGCCTGGTCCGCTTACACAATCGTCAACCATTTTTGGGCAAACCAATGGTCGTGCTGTGGTCAGGAGTGGTGTTTGTCTATTGGTTCAGCACACATGCATATAGCCATTTGCTTCAGGATTAATGGCATGGTTATAAGTGAAATGGTTTATGTTGCTGTTAATTACTACCTTGACTGATGTTGGGATAAGATTTAATGGACTCCTGTGAACGGTTTATTTGACGTGAAACAGAAGCACTTGACTGTATTAAGGGACTCTTGTTTATAGAGGTGCTTTTTGCCGTGATATTGTGTAGTCAATGTGGGAAATGTGTCATGTATATTTTAATAAGGGTTTTCTTTATTGGTTTCGCAAGGATACAACTAGAGTGTGCTTCAAGGTTCTTTGCAACAAATGGACAAAAATGTTTGAAAGAGGCATGTGCTTGAATTGCTTTGTGGCAGAACTTTGGATGTAACAAGCAGTTTTGTCTGAAAAATTACTCAAAAGAAGAGGTACTTGCACCTATAAGAAAAGGTAATGAAGATTTGTGTAACTCCTCGTGGGAAACACATAGAATGCTCATATTACAATGGGCTACCATGCAAAGAGAATTGTAGATTGTCGAGCTGTCGATTAAGTACCAGAAACTATTTTCTATAGGATAACCAAAATTTTCAATTACTTAGCGAGTAGATGAATCCCAAAGATCTCAGATCTATAAGTCTATCATAAGTTCTTCTAAGAACTCTGGAAAAACTAATAGAAGGAAGGAAGCAAATCTTAGCAATGTTGAATATATGGCTATTACCTGGGCACTTGCTATCCTGGAAGATGAAGGCTGCGATTTGGTACTATTAGGTTGAACCTTATGGCACTAGGCTGAACATCCTCGCCAAAGACTTCTGTAGAAGCCGCATGTATGGAGACGAGGAAGAAATCATTCGTCAGCTTCTATGTGCATAGAGTTCAAACATTCTACCTCGAGATACGAGATGATGGTAACATTAGGCACAAAACTGGTAAAAACCAAAAGTAGCAATTCACCAAGCAAATAAACTAGTTTTGAAGTTTAAGGCTAGGGCTGAGTAGATCCATTTTGATACCATGGTTCAGAGAATTCCATTCGTAGCTACTAGAGACTACGTAAACGAATTCTCTGTGGCCAGCAAAGTTCAATGTTGCGAATTGATAATCACCAAAGGCCGTCTTTCTAGTTCTGCATAGGCTTGAGCATTCGCAGAGGAAGTACACTCTATTGCATCTGTGTCGCCACCATCTCTGCAGAAATCATCAGTCTCTATTTTCATTAGACTATGGTGAACCACCATGAAGTGAAGAGTGCTAAGTTGGGTCTGTTAATTCCCTGAATCTGTTTGGTTTTGGGGACATCATATTTTGTTTTTTTTTTCGAGTTTTCTGGAGACTCAACATTCTTTTCTTTCTATGTTGTGTTTAACAAGAATTAAAAGTTCGGAGCGCTTTCTTGCTAATTCGTCCGCCAGTTCGTTCCCTTGAATGCCCCTGTATCCTGGGAGTGAGAATTCATAACGGCGAGAGAATTCATCGGATTGATTCGATATTCTTAAGGACATGAATTTAAAATATTTGGAAAACAGTGTTTTGAGTATGTGTTCCTAGCTGACATCTGAGCCAGTCACGATTTGAAGGAAAGGAGCAATGAAAGCAATGTATTAGGGCAATGTACCCATTAGATTTCTAGAAGCTATTTATTCATAGGATGAACGCACAACAATCCCAAATACAATTGTCTGCCAAGCTATATGTATGTGTACACAGAGCTCAAAAAAAGGTGTGTTTGGGTAGTATGAACGGAGTAAGCTTACAACTCAAAACCTCCATGGCATGCTTCACGTACTTATCTCGTCTCGTAAACACATTCTTCCAATCTGCCATCCTGGTTAACACCCATTAACATTAATGAACACTTCTTCTTTTTTTTTTGTCAGTTTAAATAATTTCAGAATCCAGAGCTAAAATTTATGCGTGAACACGTCCAAAGCTCCTGCAAGGACATCTCTTTTAGCATTCAACAATCATTTGCATTAAAGTAATTAAGAGCTTTAAATTCTGAATTTCTATTGCTTCAAACGACAATTAAATTTTATCTCATGTATCCTGCACAGGCATCCTTTTGTTAGAATGAAAGCACTGCCGGGTTGTTGCGCATCTACTGTTTTATGTGTGTGCTACTGCATCGTCCTACGACAATTATTTAAATGCCATTCTCTGTGTGGCACCTGTCTACATGGCGCCATCTCTTATCATCTGCAGAACATAATTAGACAGCTGTGAGTTGTGAGAGCTGTTAATCAAACTGGACACTGACAATGTACACCGGCTATTACGTGTGTAACCCGTTATCCGCCCACACAAACACACTCTGCACAGAGATTGAAATGTTAATTAAACCCTGTAATTCAAACTCGTCGGTATCCACTTTGGTGCGCGTCCCCATCGTCCTTTGTCGGTCCCATTGTGTCAAAGTGTTACGCTTGGACGAACGCAACAACAGCAGCAGCACCAGAAGCACAGTATTTCGCACATGAATAACAAAATATGGCCTGGCATAAATAATTTCTGCTGATTTGTCACTTTTGCTGCCGCTCGCGCTACAAACAGCCCCATTATGCAGGACGCTCGCGAAGGTCGTTTACATGAATATTAAGCGTTTTCGTTGCTAGGACACACAAGTGCTTCTCTCTTTGGGTGTATGTATGTGTGGAAGCGCGCATAATTATGATGAACTAATTAATGCGTAATGTAATTTTTTGGTCGCTTGCACAACACAGGCGAAACAGTGAAACCACTCGTTTTATCACTGGAAAAATTTTGTTGCAAATTAATTGAATAAATAAAAGCTTTGTTTAAATGAAATTACGTATTCAGAGAAAAAAAATTCCGAATTTAAAACTTTACAAAATAAATTGTCAATTGTGCTGGTAACCCAAATGGGGAAGCATATTCCAGGAAAGGATTTACGCCAATGCTTCGGGAAGGAGGGTGAGGTGAGCACTTATATTATGTATTTATTTTTGATGTGAGAGTGACCGAATTTTTGTATTTCCAGACACCAAGAACTGTTCCACCGTTCTCCTATCAAGCATTACAACCTAATACAGTAGTCAGGCCGCCGAATAGGTAAGTGTGAACATCATTTCTATGAGTTAGTTGAAATGGTCAACAAAAACTCTGACGTAGTTTCATAAATTGCAAAAGCCCATCCTGCTATGTATTTGACTTTCTGGTTGCCGAAATTGTGAATACTTCTTAGGTATTTTTCACTAAGCTTTAAAATCAATCCTAGGCAAGACCAATATCTGAGGATATAAGCGAGCCATGTACCTATGTAACTTCTCAAGATCCGGACAACAGCCTTAGAGGCTGTCCCTTTACATTGATAGAGTCCTAAGAACATAGCTGCGGACTTTGCGCCAATCCGACTAAGCTGTTTACTAAAATGTTTACTAAAAAGCACAGAACTCCAGGGATAATACTGTATGTATATCTGATGTATGAAATCCTAGTCTGGTACAGCGGCCTGTGACAGTTTCCTGAGAAACGCCGGAAATAATGTTGCGTATCCTTCCTTGAAAAATTTACAAAAAGGAGGTTTCAAAGAGATCTGGTCTGTGACAGTGAGACAGGCACGCATTTGTACTCAACTATGAGTACATAAAATACCTTAGATCTAAACTAGGAACTGGACTACTGAACGGGAGCTTCACTTTCCCACTGAAACGCCAAGAACCAATATCTATACAGTAGCTCTCCATCAAGCAAATGCAAGATGACAAAATCTTGATACCTACACCAAAACAATAAGTTTGCTACGCATTACCAAATTACATGTATTATTGAACTTCACTGTTCTTTGCGTAGCTATAAGGACGAAGACGAATAAGAATCACCACTTTTCCTTTTCTGCACCTGCCCTGAATTGTCCTTAGGAAAGAAGCAGATTCTTGTTGAATACTTATTGCCAATTCGAAGGTCAATAAAACATAAAAGCTTGTCCAAAAATTAAAATGCAGTAACAGAAGTGATCGGCTCATATAAGGGTTGGTTTCTATTTGAATCATATGTTATTTTGACACTGAAAGCTCTTTTAAGCTTAAATTGACAGAAACTTTGGGAAATATTGCAAAGTTCCTAGTGCTGCCGAAATAGTGTGAATTTTGGAAATTCAGTGGAAATAATGCACAAACTGCAGCTAGTGTGTATCTACGTTTGTGAAAAAAGTTCACTCGTGAGGTAGGGGCCGAAACCATTGAAAATAAATTGAAAAAATGGGTTGACAGGATGGCATACTACCAAACAAGCTAACACATTTAATTGGAACAATATTCCTTAATTCCAAAGCATTCATTGAAAAATATTGAAAAGCGTTTCTTTTTATAGCCTTTTTTACAAAAACAAGTAATAGATAGCTCACCCTTTCGTCCATCTTGAAGCTACTTATGATAGATTTTCCTTCTTACAGTGACATTAAAATGAATTACGCCACTTAAATAATCCGGTCCTCTTCAAAAATACAAGAAGTTATTAACCTCGGTAAATGGATAATTTCCTAAAACAATTGCTTCCAAGAACTCCTTACGATTCCAATAAATTTCTATTCACTTCCATATACCTTGCAAGATATGATCTACTTCTAATCCCAAATTAATGAGTAGGTAGATATACAACAACTTGGTAATTTCACTTGTTTCCTGTATAAATCCAACTGTAGCATCGTCTACAGGATACCTCTTGAGTGGTGCTCCATTCATACAAAGTACAATTATTTCCAATTTGGCTGATTGGATTAAGGTACTTGATATTCATAAGGTTGTAGACATAAACTGCGAATGTACCTATGTACATATCTGTTAAGGGCTCATATTGTCGTACGTAAGCTCTTTGAACATACTTCTACCTTCCGAACAATGATTTGTTCAAAGGAGCAAATATCTTCATCACAGTACTTATCCTTTTGTAAGTCCTTGTGAAATTTTTCTAATTAAAAGCACAAAACAAAATGGAACAAACCACAAAAACAAACGAATACAAATATCCTTATATATCTTGTCCTATTATTGTACCTATTACAGGATCTTCCTCTTTACACCACGGCCAGCCAAGCTTACATTCTTTCGGACATACTTTAAGAGGGGTGACATTCCAGTGTGCAGCATTGGACCACCCATCAAGTTGAATAACCCTAAGAAACAATTCCCCATTAAGTGGTACTGTGATCCAGACAAATTGGACTATTGCTACTATTTGCCAATATTCGTTGATGGGTATGTATTGGCCTGTTGTATGTGTTATTATTTGTGGGGAATCATTGTTTCTGGGATATAATGGGGATTTTCTTTTCTCTTCTATGGCTTAGATTGAAATTGATTTATATTTTCAGTATATCGGAATACGATTCACAATTGCGACATCTTGCACAATACGCTGCAATGGATTTGATTTTACGTGGTCGGAAAAAGGTTAGTACATAGTAGGGAATTTATTGTCGATATGGAATGGATAGTATGTCGCTACAACTCATAAATTAGACATTGTATGGTAGAAATTTTATTTGATATCAATGACATCTTACCACTGATTGACTATTTATGACTTATGACAAAAGAATGTGATCGTACCTGTCATTATTTGTTGGCTAAATTCGATAGTTCTGGTGAGAACTTTCAAATAGGGCTATTCTATCGCCCTAAATAGCTGTGAAAAGGTAGAAAAAGTAGTTTTTTTTTTAAATAGTAAAAGTATTAGGTTTTATTCGAAAACCTTCCCAAAGTAGGCGTGGAAAAGAATGAAAATAATTTAAAAGTATGACTATATTCTTAAAATAAGTTTGCATCCGTTATAGCGTTGAGAATACAAGTTCAAAAATTGGAGTTCTATAACATTTAAAATACTACCTTGATCAGGAAGTTTTAGGAATTCAGGAAAAATTAAAATGATAAATCGATCAAAAATTCTTGCTTTTTTGTCTAATGAGTTCTTCTTCTAGCTTGAATTACCCAGCGTCTCCACAGGCAATATTTGTGGCAATTCATTCCCAGCATTGTTCAAATTCTGGCTAATGGAGACGCTATAGCAATGGCAATTGCAATATTGACTACCAGATGGCTAGCAATGATTGCTTTCATGACCCTGTTCACACAAGATTGATGGACGGGATTGATATTTGCGCATTCAGATTTATAGTTCTGTCGGAACACCTTTGCGGATTTTAGTAGATATTAATGCTTTTTACAGCAATTAAATTAAATTGGTTTACATAAAAAAAATCCAAAAAATTTCAGAAAATCTAAAATTCCGGATTGCCGTAACAATATACCTTTCCACATTCGCCCTCGCTCGGAAATATCAAAAAAACAATTCTGTATGAAAAGAAAATGGCTAAATTTGAATTAAAGTGGTTGAGTGAAGCATAAGTGAGTTAAAATTATCAAAAGCAGATGTTATAAAGCTGTGAAATCTTGCCTTTTCAGGACAAACGTGTTTATCCAAAATGTTTTCTTTCTTTTTTTTCCAAATTCAAAATTTTTCACGCAAATATTTATTGTTCCACGACATACTGGTATTTGACAATAGAAATTTCCGGCAATGAAATGCCTACGAATATTTGTTTGACATTTCAGTTGTCATTATTGCCTGTGGAAACGCTGGGTTAGAAGTCGGCACCCACACAGTGTGAGGCCAAATTTGCCTTAAAATTACATGAACCATTTCAAGCTTTTTTCATGTACATACATACATATATAGAAGTAAGGAATTGGGGTACTTTCCATCTCTCTTACACGATCCATCTTACCCCGAGAGGCTCTTTGGATTTCTCCACAGTTGTTCTCTGACCTAGTTCTCTCGTGTCAAAGGTAGCATCTGCTTATCAGAAATCTGGTTTATCTTCTGGGTTTTACCCTGGGTTCACTTAAGATCTCTCTTGATAGCTAGTGTCGGACATTGACACAATATATGTATGTCGTCCAGATTTTTTCCAGGTATAGTTGACAGGTGTCATCTTCCAGAAGTCGGATTTTCATTAGGCAATACCTGAGATACCACCCATTTCAGTGGGTCTCTACGAGTAGTACCAATCGGCATTTTAAAGCTATTTTCGCCTGCTTGGAACCTTTCTGTATGGTGGAGTGCTGCCTAACCGATTAGACAGTTTTGCTTTAAACTTCATAGTTAGTTAGTTAGTTCTACAATGTCGTCTAAAGACTTCTTTAAAAACTAGTCTCAGTGAGCTGCTGTTTATGACGTTGAGAGGAACACCGAAAGGATGTGACCGGAAACCATACATAATCCGCATCGTATTTCTTGCAGTTTTATAAGTGTCCTTTAAAATAATTGCATACGTAATACATATGTATGTACGTATTTGAAAATTCACACCACCTACAAATGTTTCTATTTCCCTCGTTGCAGGTTCTTCCAGTTATCCCCAAGCTAATACTACCGCTGAAGCGAGCATTCAACACTAGAGTCAAAAAAATCATCATTGCAGCACTTAAGGTCCTCCAGCTGATGGTAATCGTAGGTAATTAACAAGCACACATCCTTCACAGAATTTGCATAATTGTAAGCCACCATCAAAATGGCAAACATGTCAAACAGGTCCTTGTGTGGGACAAGCGCTAGTGCCCTACTTTCGTCAACTCCTGCCGGTGTGTAATTTATACAAGCAAATCAACGTTAACCGAGGCGATGGTATGGACCCTGACCGTGATCTGCGAATTGGCGATGTCATTGAGGATACTCTACAAGCACTCGAGCGATGCGGCGGCCCAGATGCGTACATCAACATCAAGTACATGATACCCACCTACGAGAGTTGTATGATGAACTGAAGGATGCCATTCTGCGCTTTGTTGGTACCACCAACTCGGAGCACAACTGCAAGCAATTAAATAAAATCCGGTACTATACATTAATTTTTTTTTTATTTGATTTCACTTGTGTGTGTGTGAGTTTTTTTTTGTTTCTTTAACATTTTTTTTTGCAAACATGTATCTTAAACGGCAAGGGAAATTAAAATCTAACAAAATTCCCCCTCGGACTTTAGCAATAAATTCAAGGATTTATGCGGCAGCCAGGAGATAATAACAGAAGAGAAATGCCCACCGCGCGAATATTAACTGCAAGTGAGGGGGCGAAGCGCAAGGACATGACCAGTAGGGCGGCAGTGGTGGCGGTGGCATGCTTGGACCGTTCCTCGCCATTCATTTTGGTGGCGGAATTTATCTACGACAAATAATTCCACTTTCGAGGGTCCAATAAATTATTTTGTTTGCCTGGCAAACATTGCTCTTCGGCTGGCTTGCCGCTGCTCTCTGGCGATTGGAGAACTCTCGATATATGTTCGTATGTATGGGCACGTCCCTTCGCAATCCTCAATGGGCGTTTGGGTAATTGTATTGTGGACTAAAGTGGTGTGTTTGGTGCTTAACACTATCGGTGAGCAGCATTAGTTTTAGGTGTTATGCACATAAATTTGCATCTATCCGGAAAGCTAGTCGATAAAAACAAAGACGAGTCGTGCTCCGGTACAGCCTTAGGTATGAGGACTTGAGCGTATTTATTGTGCTTTCATGTGAAAAACTGAAGGAGACCAGGAGTTTTATTTGTGAAGAGGTCGAGGAAATTTACTGCGACAATTGTTTTATTGATGAGATGGGGATCTACCGAAAGAAAAGCTGTCTGCAGGACGAAATGAATTTATTGAAGTACTTTAAGGCTAGGGTCGAGTGGCTGATTTATTTTTGAAAATTATTTTGCTCTATAACTCCTAAAGCACGTTCAAAGTTGAATGCAAATGTTTGTTTATTCTGATTTTGTTGATTATCGATATCAAGGGTTTTAAAAGGTTACTTTTATTGCATGAGATAGAACGATTTTCATTATTTCTTGATATCAAATAGAAGACCTGCAACTTCAAGGACGTCTTAACATAAAAAAAATACATATATTTAAGCTGTTGTCCACTGTTTTCGCGAAACCGAAACAACAGGTTGTCCTTAGTGCAGATTGTATTAGCGGAATTTCCCTGCCTACAGTGATGATTTGGATCAATTTTCTCCGGAAAGGCGGTGGCATTGAAATATTCGAGCTAGAACTCATTCGTCTTCTAAAAGAGTTGGTTTGGTGTAAGGATTAGGGGTGTGGGTTTGCACATTGGTATCTACCTATGACTGTGTCGCAGAACAGCTGGATATGTTCTACTACGAAAAATTCTCCGACGTTTGTCAGCTCTGTCGTATGTAAAGTTATCTCAGTGAAAAGATGTTCATTATTCTCTAAAATCTGATGAGTGCCTCTCAAGTCATGCCCAGTCGGGAGCTGGCTAAGGTATAAATGGTAAGTACTAATGGTAAATTGTTGGGGTTAGTATGACTGTTAAATTTTCGTCTTACTTTCTTACTTAGTTAGGTGGCGCTATAGTCCGGGGTGGACCTGGGCTGCAACCAACAAACCACAAACCTCTTCAGTTAGCGCAGTCTTTGGTTAACTACAGCGAATTTTTATTTTTTTGAGGCAGACCGGTGATCGTTCTATATGACCTAGCCTATATAGACGGCTACAGTTCATAAAGTTCGCTGTTAAATCTCCTGCAAGACCCGTCAAACCAAATGGGACCGAAAATCATTTGAAGAATTTTGCATTCAAAATCCGTCTCAATTGTTTTTTTAGATTAAAGAACCTTTTCGTTTGATTTTTGAAATGGTGTTCCTAACTACATACCTCAATATATATGTACATATATCGTGAAGTTCTGTTCGATTTGTCGATGTCATGTGTGCCTTCTTGTTGACAAGATATACTTGGTTTTGTTTTCATTCACAGCTTAACTCATTTAGTCACTTCTGCAAGTAATTGCCCAGAATTTTGGTAAAATGTACCTCTGGATGTCACATGACAGCGCATTAACTTCTCAAAAACAGAGGTACTCTTGCCTAACAAGTAGTGAAATTAAGTATTGCCGGTATCCACGAAAACATTAGCACGGGATCCTTGACTAGTTTGGGGAGCGATAGCTGAAGGTTCTACTACGGCCTAATCCAAGTTCAGAGTCTGGCTGAAGCCTGAATGCAGGAAAAGTTGCACTCTGCTGGGTCCCTGGACACGAAGGTATTCCAGGTAATGAGAAGGCAGACGAATTGGCAAGAAGAGGCTCTGAATCTACATCTCAACAGGTAGATATCTCGGTGTTCATCCCGCCTTGCACTTTGAAGCAAAAGGCATGAATCTTGGCCAGAAGTGAGGCCAATAGTAGATGGACCTCCCTGGACACCTGTGTGATCATCAGAAGTCTATGGACTTGCTTCGAGAAGAGTAGGACCGACCGAATTATGCTAAAGGATAGGAAGTCCCTTTCTGTCCTTATAGGAATTATTACGGGGCATAATACCACATGAGAAAGTTAAGACTCACGGATGAAGATTTATGTCATGTGGAGACGAGGAAGCTAATGAGGATACAACCCACTTACTCTGTCACTGCCCTGAGCTTATCCACCTTAGATTCAAATTTCTAGGGCGACACTTTTTCTGTGACCTTGAAGAATTAGCAAACAGACCAATCAATGAAATTTTTGTGTTCATCAAATCAACAGGATGGTTTGGCGATCCACAAGATGTGAATTAATACGAGGGTTTACCAATGGGCAAGGCACTTTTCCCCTTTGGGTATCACAATGAGTCTGTATTGACCTGAGTGTGGCGATTTGATATTTATATATATCTATATCTATATTTATCTATAACCTAACCTTACTTTAAATTTACATAGCACCATAACAATGGAAACAGAACGACCCCACCTTGTCCACAAGTTTATAACACCTATGTCCCTCGTTTGAACAGATATTTGTATTGCAACAGATTTCACTAAAAGCTTCTACAGAATCATTTCCTTTTTAGGTCCGCGTCTGCCAAGTCCGCTTACCAAGTCTACGTCATCCTATTACGATACTCATTCCGTTCGAATTGAGGTAGATTTATCCATACAAGTACGCAGTGTTCTTTATTTATGTCTTAAATCGGTGGAGTATCCATGTCCAAGTCGTCTGTAAATACCCTTCTCATAAAAATCAATTTAAAATAAACATCCGAGGTTTCATCCTGCAAACAGCTCTAATGTATTTCAATCATCTACCATTTTACGGAAACAGAGTTATTTTCTTAAAAGCATCTCTCATCTCAATCGAGTGTAGTATGTCCAATCTCAGAAATACCCAACACATCATGTCTCCGGCATACAGTCCAGCCCTACATCACTGCATCAATAGCTCTAATCATACTCTCCTTCGCCATAGAAAAAAGGGCGACTGGCAAGAACTTCGCTTTCGTAAATTAAATTTCCGCAATATCAAATGACAATTGACGAAAGACAACCAACACAGCCGGAGCCGGAGATACATACAATAGACTCATCCATCTAAGAAATCCAACACATACACATCACTCCATCACTGTTTGGATGGACATGTATCCTGCTGCTCGTTCTCCATTCACACAAAAACCCGACTCAATCAAACTTTAAAAATCACACCCCGGCACTCATTGATTACAGCAAAGTACAAAAGTTGGTTACTCCTCTCCGCCTGACTTCGACAATTCCACAGGACTTGCTGAAGGATGGCGTTTTTTTTTTCTCCTAAGTGTGGTATTAAGTGGAAGTGACAACAACTTTATATTGAGAAGGACCTCACATCCACTCTTCGCAAGGGTCAACTACTGGAGATGGGTGTAGCAAGGATTGGGTGTAAATAAACTGATTGCTGAGCTGATGACATATACCGCTTAGTTATTGTCCTTCTCTTTGGCTCCTGTTCTTTGACAGAAGAATGCACAGACACGAGATATGCATAGATGACGAATTCCAACGCAAATTGGAATAGAGATGCTTGACGATGAAATATGCTCCTGAAAATAAAATTTCCAAGCGGAATTTCTGCAAATCTCAGAAAAAGAAAAATCACATACAAATCTGAAACATGCATATTTCAGAAAAGGGACTCGTAACCAACACGACCGCACACATATACATACATACATATGTACATATATACGAGAATGGAACATTTTTGCGCCGGAAAACTAATCTGCATGCTAACTACTCTTGGAAGTGCAAAAATGTCCTTGCTACGGCTGCAGTTACCATGTGACCAAGCCAAAGGATTTACTCTACACACAGGGAGAATTGAAAAGAGCAAATCCGCATGGTACACCAACGAAACAAAAAATTGTTTCCTTTGTGCTTCTGCTGTACCTAATGCCCTCATTTACTGCGGCGTTACTTGATTAAGGAGCAAGGATATAAGCACCAGTACAAAAAAAAACCTCGCACTATGCTCACCGGGGTGTAATTAAATAATTACATTTTTGCATCGTTGGGCATTATTTCGGGTAAAACACATTTTCAGTGGAAATGCGCTTCAAATTTTGTCTACAAAGCCGAGAAAGTACATAAAAGCATTTTGCCAAATAAGTACTTTACCATTGCTGTACTAAGTTTTATAAACCAAACTTAAGGTTACCTTATATTATTATTGCTTATGCCGTATCCGTTTGTCTGTTTGTCTGTGTTTCACTAGTTGTTAGGACTTAAATTTTAAGCTGGGAGGATAAAATTTCATATCTGGGATTCTGAAAAAAAGAATGCAGTGCAAGGATAAATATTTTTGAACCTAGCCCACTGCCACGTCTTAGGTATTCAAATTAACTACAATTCACCTATATTTTGTCTATAGCTACGCCCACTTTTAGGGGGCGTTTTCATTTAAAAACTGATTTTGACGATGAAAATTTTCAAGCGATCAAAGTTATCTAAAGAAGTAAAACAATGCAGCTTGCAAGCGCCTACATTATTACGTCTAATTCAACGGAAGGGAGGATAGGGTATCTCACGATGTGTTCCAAACGGATTGTAACTCCTATATGTTTCGAATTTCATACTATATTATGATGGTAATAATTTTTTGAATAGTGCTGCACAAAGAATACTTTGTGGTTAATGCTTACTTTATTTATACGACGCAAGATTGCGCAGAATTATATTAATTAGTAACTAAATCAAAGGTGGTGACACATGCATAATTCGCAAAGCACTTTGGTGTATGGTTTTGTCTAGTTCCAGGGCATCGCATACAGGCTCTAGTCTGAGAGAAAGTGCGAAAACAAGTACAGATCTCTGATTATGCCGTAATTTCTAAAAATGTTCAGGTTTATGTAAGAACGAAACACAGTATCCATAATTAAACATAAGGGGACATACAGATCACACCCGCAAAAGACTGGAACTGATCCTGCAATCCAAAGAAATTTCTCTTCGTAATTTGGGTTTTATTGAGCTTTTCAAATATGGTGGGTGCATGAAGCCATGCCCGATGACTGGACAATCAGCTGCCAACTTCAAGAACACTAATCCGTACGTTTTAATGTAGGTTCCGGCCCGGCAGATCGATGATCGATGATCGATGATCGACCAAATTTTCTCAGTTCGCCAAATCCTGGAAAAAACTAACGATTTATCGACTACAAAGTCACATATATGACTTTATTCAGAGTCTTAAGAACTATATCAAACATGCACAGAGATCTCTTCAATCTTGTGCTGGAACAGACAGTGCGCAAGTCAGATAGGTATTGCAAATGGGTTCGAAACTCCTAACTCAGACGACGAAATGCATGTTCTACAAAAGCATTGATCCTGCCAGTGCTGCTTTATTGGGCATAGAGGTGGACTATAGGTAGGAAAGCAGAGCAGATTTTGAGCATTTTCGAGTGTTAAATTCTTCGTCGAATAAGAAGGTCAATGGAGGAGAAGATACGAACGCGAACTCTATGAGCTGTATAATGTTTGGACAAATGGACAGTAATGGACAGATGAATTATAGAGAGATCCTATGCCTATTACTTTTTTCAATAAAGTATGTACATAACAAAATGATTTTCATAAAAAGGACTTTTGAAATAAAATCAATTTTAATAGTAATTTTAAGGTTAGAATAACTATTCTGAATGAAGTTTGAAGGAAATCGGCTTAGATGAACTGGACACGAGCGGGCAGACTGAATTTGTGTTCCTACTCTTAAAAGTTCCATTCTCATCGATAAGTAAAGTTTGAATAAAATCTGGATTTCGAAATAGGAATGCAGGTGATCAAATCGTTTTCGGGTGTAGCAGATCTTTTAAACGTCCTCTGTTCAAATACACATAGCCGTAAATCGTGTTTTCATTTCCCCTATGTTTTCCCTTTTATAAAGAGACTACCAAAAATAACAAAATAAGGATAACTAATACACTCCCAACGTACCGTTAGACATATATACATACACATATCAATTTCCATCAAAAGTTCTCAGTGTAAAATTGTTTTTCGCGCCAATTTATCCATCGCTTTACTGGTTTTGCTACCCCGCTCAACAGTAAGAGTCTGTTAATCCTTTTTAAAGTTTACCCTGCAACCGAGTGTTGATGGGAGAGCACAGAACTTCTGCGGATGTGATGCTAATAAGTCTTAGTGTTAAACAAACGGTAACAAACGATAATGGTTGTTTCGTTTTAGGTTCCTGTTTTTTTTTTAGTTTTTATCGTCCTTTTTTTGCGCGCTTTTTGCCACAATTTTTATTTTTGGTTATTTTTTGTAGGTTATGCTAACAAACGTGAAGGAAAAACTTTATCCTGCATTTTTCCGGAGTCAAGTTATGCAGTTTTTTGATGCATTGAAAATTTGTTGACTGCAGAAGCTACCAGTAGCACGCAGTGACCAGTGTGATAAACACTGATCCGTTAATGTATTCCATTATTCTAGGTTCTAAAAGATTCAAGGTACACAAGGTTGGTGAAAAAAAACTACTTTGTACTCAAGGGGGTGAGTTGCTACAAGCAGTGCATATTTTGTTTTCAATACAGCAGTGTAAAGGAATTGTCTCCAAATCTGAATTATACATAGCATTACACTGTTAAATGATGGTGGAAACCGCCATTTGAGGAAATTATGTTATAATTGATGGTTTTTGAGGTTATCTGCGTTGAGATTTACTAAACCAATCCTTCAGAATAGATAATACCGAAGGTCAAGTTGTTTAAGTAACCACTAGTCCATAACCTACTATATTTATTTTAATTGCATTAACACGATGGCTGTTTTAAATAACACTCCATTTAATTTTTGCATTTTAAATAATGTATTCGTTAAATGCAATTTACGAGGAATTGCCCAACCCTGTAGCACTACGACTACTATCTTAATCGATTTTTAATACCATCAAATTAAGTGTTCTGGTAATTAATAAACACCACACGAGTGCAACACAACTGACCCAGTTCTGCGGGAAAAATATGTCTGTTACACGAATAACCGGGCTGTATCGGTTTCAGGACAAGAAATAGGACACAGAGTGGGGCGACAGGATACAATGTAAGCTACGAATGCAAAAGGATACAATTTTAATTGCAGTATTTCGACTGCATTAATTAAATTACTGTAAAGAAGAACTTTTGCTCTCATGTCTAAAGGCATTTGATAAAAGTATTTAACTAGAGTAAGGAGTCTAAGAAAGTCCTACATAAATTATTCATATTATTATTCTTAAATTAAATTACTTTTGTTTTTGAGGTTAATTTCCAACAGAGCATCACGAGTGGAAGCCACAGAAAGGACCTTCTGAAATATAGTACACTCAATCTAATCAAATTGCTAGTGCGATGGAATGTAATATTATCACTGGATTTTTGCGCCGTGACATTCACAATGGAGCATGCAGAATGTCAAAGATATTATGATCACGATTCGGATTGTAAAATAGTGCTACATGAATATTAATGCGCCATATTTTGTATTGCTTTCGTATTCGAATTGACATTTGAAAATGTAATCTGTTTCTTAAATAAATGACTTTCCCCTGCTAGTGAAATGCAATCAAGTCCAAAGTTAGATTGTCAAAATAAATATCAAATGTCACTTACATTTCTTTTTGTCTGAGTCTATTGTCATGTAATCGTTAAAACAGTTCGCTTATCCTCCCCAAATAAAGAATTTTCACGAATTTCTACGAAAATTTACGTAATTCTGTTCGGAGATTTTCATAAAAGCGAGTACTTACCAGATTTAGATTTACGAAGGGTGTCTGTACTGGGATTTAGAATTTATATTGACATTTGCTGTCAAACATTTTGTCATAGTACTATTTTTTATAATTTTAAGAATCTGTTCTCAAAATGTTGGTACTATTTTTTATAATTTTAAGAATCTGTTCTCAAAAGACTGTCAGACTGAATTTTTTACGTTTACAGGCGAGGTAAGAAGCAAAGAGATAAAGGCAAACCAGATTTTCAGATTTTTTTTAAATTTCCTTTATTTTCTTTTTTAATTGTAGTTTGGGTGGAAAAGAAACTTAAAAATTAGGAAATTCATGAAGTAAATAGTAGAAAAGCGAAAGTTAACCAATTTAATTACTGTGCAAAGCATAATATTGGTTGTAAAAATAATTTTTTGTTTTAAAACTAACCAATTTCATTGGGTGCCAATTATAAGTCAAAAAATCCACGGAAGTCTTCAGGCAGGACTATCAATCTAATCACGCAAATGTCAGAAAATCCAATTCATCAGTCCTGTGTGAACAGGCTCTTAAATTCAATTTTGATTGCTATTTATAGTGAATTTAAAATTATCAGACGATTGTCAGATCTACAAATGTGCTGACAATTGCTGCAAATGAGCTGACAATGAAAAATGAATTTCCAACATTTAACTGTTAGTTCACACGGCTATTAGATTTTGTCTCAATTCATGTCAGATGGCTGGTCGGGCAATTAGTTGACAATTGCTTTGCTGACAATATTGTCAAATCAAAAATGATCGGTTCACTCGGTAAGCAGATAACCATTTACGAACCTGACAAAATTTGTAGATCTGACGAACGTCTGAACTACCAATTTTGGCCAACAATTTGGTAAGCTAAGACATTTTCGCAGGCTACGAACAAAGGACGAGGGATTACGGTGACATTATAAAACTTAGTAAATATAAAGGTTAGATTGTTTAAAGCATGTTACCAGCTGTTTTTTTTTAGGTGGAAGTCTAATGAAAGCATTGTCAGAAAGATTTAAACGACTTCAATCGGAGTGGTTCTGCTAACGTAAATGATTTCTATATGCATATGTACATATACTAAACTTTGTGTTTTGGACATTGGGTGCAGGCCACCACACTAAGTCCGCCGGACGAAGACAGTATACACCCAGTGCATGATGCCGGTCTCTAGAGACCTGTGCTTGTACTTTGTAGGGGGGACCAAAAATCACTCAAAGCATATTTGTCTCATAAGCTAATAACGACGTTAACCATTCTTGGCATAGTCCGTGGCAGGTATGTCCGTAGAGAAGGACTGGGATTATACATATGAATTTTGTATAGAGTTACATTATTGTTCGAGATAGTTTCATACCTTAAGCTCAAGAACCAAGAGTGGATAAGTTTAGCCAGGTGGAACTCGATTCAAATAAAAGGTGCGTATATCAAACATAGACCTAAAATTCTTAATAGTGCTGGGAATTCGTTGTTCAGAAGGAACATACGGAAGGTTAGAGCTCTCTTTATCTATGTTTAGGCTTTCTGATCAGATTTCCAATTCTATGTTTATTTTGTTGGGTTAGTAAAAATTCTAAGGTATCGTAGCAGCGTTTGACTGACTGAGTTTTAGCGATAATGCTAGAAGGGTTGCCTGACTACATAAGAATTTTGTGTATATCCTAGGGCCTGATACCATTACCAAAGTGTAACCTAGCACTAATCCTAATTTCATGGTCTGGAACACTTGTGGGACACGTATCAATATACCGAGGCGTGTTGGGTCAATTCAAACTTTAGATTCCATCTTCGATCTGTCGGTGAAAAAGACCAGATCTCTAGGGTTTAGTGTGGAAACTTCCAAGAAGTATTTTCTGCCTTTTGACTATAATAGCGAACAAAATGTTTTCTAGTTAGCGTTCACTGCAATGTATTAATGTATTATGTATTAAAACTAAATCTCCACTATCTGTGTGCTAGATACGCTGTAACCATAACCCACACAACACACCACCTCCATAGAATCAGAAAGCAATGAATACGTGAGTCCTTCTGTTTAAGGATCCCCCCCATAGAATGAACATGGTAAACAAAGAGTTTTTAATTCAATCAGTGGATGACTAGAAAAGTGGCCACATAAAACGCCTCGAACCATGTACCGATAGTTTGAATATGAAAACCGATAGATACACTGTAGATTGTGGTGATGGTAAACAGGAAACACTCACACAACACAAGTAAATTAGTTGAAAGTAATTTCACAGCTTTTCTGCTGCTGATGTTGATGCTGCCGGTTTTGTTAGTTCTTGACTGGTAGACAAAATTTGTGCTCTGGTGTCAGGACATGGTGTAATCCTTTAGCTGACAATCAGACAGTATATGTATGTGGGTGGGCCAGAGCGATGTATAAATACATACACACCGTAGAAGAGCGTGTACTGTGATCTATGCAAATGATGTCCTGGGGTAAAATAAATTAAGTAGGTGTTACCGAATGGCGTCGGATGAGCTGTGAAGTTGGTGCCTTGTTTATATGTATATATGCATACGTATGTACATCTGTATGCTCCATCGGGAGTGGTGTGCAAGCTAGAGAAGGCAGACTGGGTGTGGCTACTTAACGATGTTAATTCCATTCGAAACATTGGGAATGGAATTGCTGTCGATGTTTGGGTCGTGTTTTCTGGATTCTGATTTTGGAATAGAAATAGAAATTGTAATGAAGTTTGGCGTGTGCTATTCTGTTTTGCAGGCATTGTGTGTATGTGTGTGTGTGTGTGTGCAGGATGTGTAGGGAATTTGCGTTTCCCTCAATAAACGAAGATTTATGGGAGTCATGTTTGGATTCATTTCAATTTGTTTGCGTAGAGAGGTGCTTTATCCAAAGATTACTCGGGATTGTTAGGTAATGAAGGGTTAGAGTCACGACCTGAGCAGATTTGGTGTCACAAGTTGGATGGTTGAAATAATGTGGTTTAGATTGTATGGGATATATGAGGATTAGGTGTTGATGAGTTATGGCAAGACTATTGTGGGAAAGGAAGTAGAAATGGTTATAATGGCAAAGTTTTGAGACTATACATAGCTTTTGAGAATGGTTTCGCAAATCCGATCATTTCGGGCGGTAAGGCAAGCATATACATAAATAAATCTACATTGCAATGAACCTTCAGGTTGGTGTCCATTGTTCAGCAAAGAATTCACCGAATCAACACAGCGATAGGTGTTTTGAGTTTGAAAATAGTTATTTTGCCAAACTGCAATCACCCAGTCGAACAAACCAACCCATCAAGGACAAAGAATTACAAGGTTTCTGCAATTACATACATACATATGTATGTACGTTGGGTGATTAGCCACTGGTCTGAACTTTTTCCTTTCACTACTTTACTCAGCCGCAACTGATCCATTACACTACCGTTTGTATCTGTTTATTGAAATATTCCCGATTTTCAGATGAAGCTAAGAATGAGCTTTAATGACGAGGAGTTTACATTTGAATCAAACTTGAAGGCAAAACCTAATAGAAGACTAGCTCGGTATAGGTGACTTCAACCGATTTAAAGTCCGAAACTGGAGGAAGATAGCTAAGGACTTGGCTAACTAAATCGTTTTTTTTTGTAATGCCGTCGACGACCGAAAAGTCGATGATAAATTTTTCTCTCGAAAGTGCTCAAAATCTGCTCTGCTTTCCTGGTTATCGTCCAGCACTCGGCTTCACATAGTACAACTGACAGGATAAATGTCTTATAGAGCATGCATTTCATCTTTCGAGCTAGAAGTCTTGAACCAGCTTGTTTCGCAATACGTAGTAGAATCAATACAGTCGTTTTTCTGAAACATTCCTTTAGTATCTTCTGAATCCGAGTTTTGAAATAGTTTTTCACCTCCTGGTGTATGTTTTACCGTTTTCAACTTTTTTTTTGCGTTTGATAGGAACACTTTTAATGGAGTGACGTATTTAGCCAGTAGTTACGTATCTGAGTGCTTTTCTCTGCAGCTCTGCTGTACCCAGTCCAACGATCAAAATCTTTATTTCGCAGACCGCAACTAAGAAACGAAATTCCCTGTCATCAAAGCTGACCAAAATAAAATTCAAATATGCTTTGGTCGACCAAACGAAAAATTAATTTAAAAATATAAATTTTGAATCATAAATATGTACATAACTCCAAAAATATGCGACGTCCGCCTTTGACTATTTAACATTTTGCCCTAAGACCGTCCGACCGTATAATGAACTACGCTTGTGCCCTCATTCCGCTCATACCACGTCCGTAAAGAGTCAACGTTCCTGAAAATATTTACGAAATTATAAATAAAAAAAAAGCGAAAAACAAAAACTGCAGATGCAATCTGCAGGACATTAACAAACGTAAACGAATCACTGACCGTGAAAAAATAGCATTTCCCCTCTCTCACTCGGATCCATAGTACATACATAGTACACAAAACACGACAATTCAACTTAAGGGCTCTTCATGCATTCGAAAATGTAACCGTGGCCCGAGGGTACTCTTCCTTTCGAACTGAAGTTCTGAAAAAAGTTTTTTTTTTGTTTTGTAAAAAGAACTGGAAGTGAAATTGTGCACTGAGGAGGGTTCATTCAGTCGGTTCCGTATGCATGTACTGTATTCCCGCATTCATTCGGTGCGCACCACAACGAAATCTGAATCCTGGCGGAATGAAGTTTTTAAATTGAATTTACCTTTAAGTTTATTAAGTTCTGTCAACTATAAATTCTTATTAGAGGCGACATACAGTAGAACTAGCCAGTGCTCATTGGTCGTTGTCCTGTTAGTGTTATCCGGAATACCCTGTTGTTGGTTTGCGGTGGGCGAGAGTGGGTGCTGTGAAATTACTTTGTCCTGGTCGTAGGTTCCCATTTTGTGGATGCTGTAGCATGGTGTAACTTTCTGGCTGAAAGTCGTAACAGGATAAAATGAAGGAAGCTTTGGCAATAAGCGCTAGTTTATATTGGAACAGATGCATCATGTTAGCCGTAGTGGCATTGGAGTAACTACTGCTCCAGATGAGGCTAATGGGAATAGTTTAAGGTGTTGTAGGACTAAGCATGACTAATGGGTCAAGCGTGGTGCCTCGAGGTGGTTAAATGGAATTGTGTGTTCGTCATAAGAAGGGAGTTTGTTTGTAAGTTGAACCTATGTATGGCTGCGTTATGAAATTTTCATAAGTAAATGGCGGTAATTTATTGAAAGGACTATTTTGTAAATCTTTTAGTTAGCTTCTTTGGTTCTGTGGGAGGTTGTGATTTACCAGAGAAAGATGGTTAACATTCCTACCGCGTACGATTGTGGTTGTTTGTGCCTTTGACTGTTATGTAGGACTAGAGTACTTTAAAATTATTAACCCCGTTATGGAGCGATAGGAAAATGTATGGGAGGGTTATAACTTGGAATGATAAGGAAAAGAGTTAGGTAATAAAGCTTTAAATAATTACAAACTCCAGTTCGTTGGAAATATTGAGCAGAGCAGGTCATTCCATATTTGTCTTGAGTGGCTACAGGGAAAATTTCTGAATTTCACTGCGGGATTGACAATTATTTTTAAAAGACAAGGCTACCCTAGAGAAACCACTCGTGTAATATGAGGCAGAATAAGTATGGATTTCATTCAAGCAAATGTGGTTGAAATATCGGCGCAGAAACGTTGAACATCCAATATTCCAACGATGTGCCTGCGAATTGATTTAATCACCAATAAATCTGGGAGTTTTCGACTAACATTTTGGATGAATATAATCTTTATAGATGGCAGTCAAGGGTCTAACAGTAAAGAAATAATTGCATCTCTTGTTGAATTCGGGCCATTTAACATCTGTTAACTTCAGGAAAGGTCTGCTGTAACTTGACAAGCTTTGGAAAGCCTTTAAATTTCTTTTATTCGTTTACATATAATTGTTTTGCGATTAAACCTTTTGCTTTGATTAGAAAAAAATTATTGCAGTGAAAAGTTACGTATACGCCCGAGTGCTTAACTTCTTGAAATTTTAAGAAAATTTTTTGAAATTTTTTAAGAAAATTCAATGTATAATTTGTGCATGTTTTCTGTTTTTTATTATCCGCCACCATTCTTAGTCAAATCAATTCATTGTTGTAGTTGAGCACATTAGACCCAGATCCTTTGACAACTTTTTAGCACTGTATCCACTAGTCTTTTGTATACTCGATGGAAAGAGACTTTGGCGATCTTTTGAGATTGGTGTCGTCCGAAATAAGACCACAGCACAACTTGGACGTGTTTTTGCAATGTTCTAAATACCTGTACCATGGCTGCATCAATAGTGTTCGCGGCTCGTAAGATTTAGACATCCATCAAACCTGCAGTGTGATGTACTTTGCGTCGATCACAATCGATAGCATTATCTTAGAAGTCTTACAATTCAACTTTTTTTATATCAATCGATAGACAAATTAAGTTTTGTTCTATTGTCATTAGCGTTAAGTTGAAGTTAAATATCAAATTTTTAGAAAAAATGAACTAAATTGAATGAGTCGAAGTGAAAAGCTATTATGGTCGTACAATATAAATTGCATGTGTTTGCACAGTTCCTGTAGTTCATATACATATGTACGTAAGGTGCAACTCCTGGATTAATTGTTGTCCCTGGGATACCGAAAATATGTCTTTTCTTTTTTTTGAGTCCAAAACTATCAGAGCTTACAAGAAATAGCAGAAGATTGGACTATACTTAAGATTTAAATCGTACGTTTGTGAAGAAAGTTCGTGACTGGAGCTGTTACCGAAAGTGTGCGCCTAAGCTCGAGAACCTTAACGTGATCTTACCAACTGAATACCAGTCGTACTACCTTGAGGAGAATTTTGCATTTCAAGTTGTTAAACTTCTGGTGGCATTAAAGATGGATGGTATGCGAAATTATATTCAAGAATTAATGACAAAATTGTCTGTTAAAAAAACCCAATTTCAAAAACATTTATTTTTGTTGGAGTTGGAATCGATTTCATTGAATTTAAATTGTCGTCGTTCATTGCAAAAATTCCATGTTACATTCTACATTTCCGACAAGATGGAAAAGTTGCTTTTCCTTCTGATTTCAGCCACCTTTTCCTGGCCAATCAAGGGCTCTTTCGTCATGATCTCTGTTTGAAGACCATGTCTAAATCTTAAAAAAATAGTTAAAGACTTGAGGGCCGAAAACATCTGCCCCGCCTGCTTGTTCGCTGCCCATCTTCCTGCTAAGCAAAACACTACTTACTAGGCATCTGAGATGTGTATTACTTTCAATAAGTTTAACAATAAATTTTCACAGCACTTACTGAAAAGAAATCTAGAGCTGAAACAGCCACATTAACCCAAACATCCACATTTATAGGGTGAATCCACGGTAAGAGAGTCAGTTGTATTTAATACGTCTATGTACATATACCTACTCTTGCATTCTCTGTATTAGTGACTACTATTTCACTTTTATTGTACATGTGGGCAGTAAGACAGCTGGCAAGCCTTATATCTGCACTGTCTGGTTCACTCAGCCCCAAATTCAGGCCAAATTCTACTTCCTTCTGGCAGAATAAACCTCAAAACATTCTTCAGGTATTTACCCACGGAGTGATCTAGTATTCCGAAAAAAATTTATAATCGCAAAGAATCTGTAGTCAATTTAAAGGTCAGAGGCCTGCTTTATTTTCATTTTCATTACTACAATGTCTTCATAGTTCATCTTCAGTTTTGCTAATAGTAACTGACATTTCTGCTTTGTTTTCTAAAGATCTGTCCTGAGTCTTGACCTACAAGTACTTACACCTCTGCCATGCTAGTTTCTGGAGTTCATAGTCAAAATTTTCCATATTTTCCAAATAAACTTTTCGGGGTCAACTGAATTTTCTAGTATCTGTGCGAAATTGTATCATCAGTAGTTTCCTAACAAATTAAAAACGAAAACCTCTAATTAATAATTTAGAAATAAAACCATCGAGGCGATCGTCACAAAGTTGCACGTAAATAATTGCTCATATGGTGCAAATTGCAAGCTCACGCAATTTAGTATTGCATTATATTTGGTATAATCCTCGTGAACTTGGTATTTTAGTATCTATTATCGCACAAATGCTTATGGCGAGGTCATTATCTCCATAACTTATCCACATCACATACAATTGATTAAAATTAATGCATTCTCAAACAATTTCACATAATATGAAAAGCTGCTTCCAAATGTATGTATGTATCTATGTATCAACCTCATGAATAAACAAAACCACTCCAAACAGAATCCATTAAAATTCACACACAATTATGTTTATGATCAAAGCAAAAATAATTTGTATTTGTAATTATTGCCAACCAGACCAGACCACATATGCGGCTCAAATGAATTTCCATTTTGAAAACTCGTTTATCATCCAACAACCGTTTGTATGCCCAAGAGTAATTGAAAGCGATAGGACAATAAATCATATCAAATTGTTTACATAAACTATTAAAAACAATTCACACAGCCAGCACATATCCTCCGACAGATTCATATCCTTTTCCATATTCTCAAACGGTTTGCACTAGTTATCATACATACATAGTGTAGTTGTGTAGGTTTTTGGGTTAATTTAATCATTCCACGCCCACGCCCACCCAAACGCAGAACCCGAAATCCTCTCTTGTTAATTGTGAAATGATACAGCTTTAGGATACAGGATTTCATCCTGATGATATGACATTTATTAGATTTCAAATAAACTTCGCACAGTGATAACGCACTAAAGTTGTGTTAAAAGTTTTTCCTGTCTTGTCCTCTCCCATTGTAAGGTCGGTGAAAGGAAGGAACTTAACTCGATTTATGTACACATTCACACGCGCATATGAACCCGGATATCCGTCGTTTCAAGAAATGGATAGAGAATTTCTGAGATAACACCCCTTTCGCCTGGGAGTAACCATAACTGTAACAAATAAAACAATTTTATTTTCATATTTTGTTAAAAAATATACTTAAGATATTAATTTTATTTAAAATAATTGGCCATTTTTCCATTTTTACAATTTAGTTTTTTTCATTTTTTGTTTTCTTTTGATAAAAAATAATTCAAAACGCCAAAAATTGTATTCCTTATAAGCACAGCAGTTTTTTTTTGTTTTTCTTTTAAATATTTATAATTATCATTTTTAAATTTTAAGTTTAATATCTTATTTGTTTTTTTTTTTGTTTATTATTAAGTTTAGTTGATTCGATTCGGTTGTTTTATTTTGTATTAGAAATATATAATATTTAGAAATTTACATAGAAGTATTTCATTTTATCTTTTAAAATTAAGATTTGGAAAAATAAATGAAAAATAATTTGATAGTAAATTATAGTTCAGGTTTGTTAGAGAAAGGTATATTACAAAACTTAACAAAATTGTTATAATATATTATGTATAGATATAAAATAATAATAAAAAAAAAGTAGTTAAATAAAATTTCAACTCAATCTAAGTTAACATCATACAATTAATTGACACAAACGTTATTTACTTTTGTTATTCTTTTCTTCACATCAGTTATTTTATAGTTACACATTCATATTACATATAAATTACATAATTTTATTTTTTGTTTTTGTTCTTAAGAACAAATATTTTAAGTATCTGCCTATTCGTAGAGGGCAATTGGAGAGTTGTTTTTTGAAAGACTTTGGAGATGATGAATGTTTAGAAGGTAGTATTCGTTGTTCAAAATTGTAATCAAGATTTAAAGGTCAGGAATCAGATATAGACACGTTCGTGATGTCGGGGGGTAAATGCTGCTCAACTATGAGCGAGATATATCTTTCTGGAAAGCATTAAAGAATACCAGTACCATTGCCAGAATAACGTACAAAAAACAAGTAATTTCCTTTATTTGTGGCAGCGAAGCAAGTAATAGATGCCATTAGGTTCACTCGCCTTTCTAGTATTTATGTATATAGGACATAAAATATAAAAACGTTATCACAAGATTTCTACGTATTTTCTTTCTGGATAATGGTCACGAAACGCCAATTGGTGTTCTAAGTTAGATAGTTTCCTGGTTTCGGATATCATATAATAGACGTCGCTTCCTTATAAGTCAGTACATTGTTGTGGCATGTAAGTTAGGTCACTGGTGGGCCAGTGATTTTTGTTGCAGCATATGGTTTGTGAGGCAGCAGATTCTGTGGTAAATTTTGTTTACGAACTTACGAACGAACTTACTCACCAAAACGCTGTTTATCAGTGAATGTGGTCCAAGTCTTCGTAAAGAAAAGGAGACTGTCTAGTTCATACAAAACTAAGTTGTAGTTATTCTAATTAAGACTCACTATAATACTGAAGCTTGAGGGCGCCGTGCCTTAGTTATTAGTACGTGGTACTATGGAGCAAGGGGTTCGAGGTTTAAATCCCAGTCGGAAAACCTAAAAGTTTTTCTCGCGAGCGTCTGACAAACATCCGAAAGTACAACTGTCCTGAGAAAGCATCTCAAATAACAAATTGCCCTTCGGACACGGCATTGAACAGTAGGCTCTTCCATTCGTGTAAAGAATATAACACGCACAACACGAATGGTTGTGAGAAGCTAGGCTCTGAGGCCCATCGACCTGTTGCGCCAAGTATTTTTTTTTTTGTTTTATAATACTGAAGCCACGTCAATTCCAATACCACTGACAACCTTTTCGCATGTATGAAACCTATGTATTAAACCTAAGGTTAGGCTCGAAGATGTTTATGTTCTGAGAACAAAATCCAGCTTAAGCTTGATTAAATAAAGTCAGGATGTCCTACAAGGCAAGTGGTAGGCTCAAGTTGGCTTCGAAGGATCCGTTTTCTTATGTCTTACGTCTTCGTGTACGGAGGACCCATTTTCTGGGGACAATCTAGATGTTCCTTGTAAAAAGTAAATGACGTCTTTTGCCATCAGTTAGAGTTCTAAGGTTTTTTCAGCACTCTTTAGCAAGGTTATGTAAGCCCAGTTTAGCTTTCATATTTACATATATGTGAGTAAGAACTCTAGAGATGCCGATGGGTGATCCATCAGGGTAAAGTATTTGTAGCTAAAAATTTCTCACTTCTACATAGAGTCCGCGTTGTTAACTGGACGACTCCAGACTAACCACATTTTTATCTCTGGTATACAAAACACTGGACTCTATGAAACAAAAGGAACTCAGCTTGGAAGAACTGCATATATCAAGAGCCTTTGCCCTTCAAAGTATGTACTTATCACTAGTTTATATATTTATTATATAAGAGAAATGGAGTCATATTTGTAATCCGATTCTAAAGACTTTTTTTTGGAGATTCGTAAACTTTAAGAACATATCGGATGGCTGTCCTGCTAATTTTACCTACAATGTAAATGCACGATCAAAAATGTGGTTGTAACTAGTTCACCGACCATTTTCAAAATTCGTTTAGCGAAGTCAATTTCAATATTGATCATCAATATTTCAAGTATTTCAAAAATAGTCCTCAAGTTTTTTTAAACATTTCTTTGGACTTGGTATTTTTTTCAAATATGTATCTCGTCTAAAGGATGACTATTCCACGGTGCCTGACAATACAGCTTCAATCATTTTTAAAGTACATACCTGTTCGAACTGTTCCTATCTTTTGGAAAAAAAACTTTCCTCACGCAAATATTCAAAAATGGTGAACATGGTGAATACTATATACTTAGGTGAATAGTATACTATATAATATACTACGTACCTACATATTTCCAAATTATCGTTCCCGAAAGTTTGACATTAATCTGCCATAATTTCGTATGCAAAAAGCCGTATGGATTCGTAAGAATAAAGGTTACGGTTTTCCACATAAGTTTGTTGAATGGGTAAGCTCTTACCACCGTATGAGATTTTATCAAATCAAATTTGACTTTGTTTTGTTATCAACCTTTTTTACAGCCAATTCTGGTGTTCCGCAAGTCAGTTAGGGCCTACCCTCTTTATACTCGTTCTAAATATGTCCTTATTGTTGTAAAAACTGTGCCGACTGAAACAATATTTCGAAACTGTCACTTATTATCCAACCTCTTTAAAATTATAAAGTACTACTTTAAGTACAGATTACTAAAGGTAGGCAAAGGTCTGTGATGAGGCTATTCCAATAGACTATAAAAGAGGATGAAGCCGTATAGTAATAAATCTTAAAAGTATGCCAAGATTACACCAAAAATGATTTTTTGAATCAAGTCAAACTTATGTAAGTAATATCTGGTGGAGACTCTTATACGTAAGTAAGTCCCTTATAAGGTTATGCGGTACGTAGAGCTCAGATCACAGCATTAACTTAAAACCGATTATCAAAGCTCTCCAATTGACCCATTTTCGCCTACTACACCTATACATTGCATCGACGGTTAACAACATAAATATTTTTTTTTGTTTTTATAAAAAAGCCCATTCACCCACACTTATAAACATCAGCCAGCTAGCATAGCTTACCTAACCTAAAATTGCTTAATCAGCAGAGAGCGCCCCGAAAACAAAAAAAAAAGATTCACAAAAACAAAAATGAAATCCCAATTACAAATTTAGCCCAAAGAAAAAAAGGAAAATAAATTTTTTAAATCTACTACAAGTCTACAAGTCCTAACTAACCAGGTTCTCTACATCGGAGACCATGACCTCCAGGTCCGAGGGCAGTTGTTGTTGCTGTTGCTGGTGTTGATGTTGGGACTGATGGTGATGTCCCGAGGACGCACTACTGCGACTACCTCTCCTGATTTGATTATAATTGCTGCTGTTATTATGACTACTAGGACCGCTGGGCTGTAACCACTCGAAGGGACGCGGCTTACTATTGGTATTGGTGGTGTCATCACAGGCGGCAGTGGGGGGGCGATTGTTACTAATACTATGATGATGATTGCTAAAACTATTTAAACTATTACTAGTATTGCTGTTACAACTAGGTTGCGTTGAATTCGAAGAAGCGGACGCAGCGGACGTTGACGCTTGGCGTTGGAAATTCGCCGCAATGTTCAGACTCGCCCGCGGTATGTTGCTAAAGCTGCCGCGTGTTATAGATCCCCGATGCGGTGGCGGTATGGGTTGTGGTGGCGGTGGCAGCACTGGCTGGGTGTTGTTGCTGGAACTGCGCTTCAAAGGCGGTGGTTGTTGCGGTGAGGGCGTCTTGGTGTCATTCGTTGTGGAGTTCTCACGGCGCAGATTCAGATTCGAATTGCTGCGTTTCGTTGGCAGTTGTAGATTTCCCGCTGCCGCAGTGGACGAGGAGGTCTTGAGATTCAGACTACTGCGTTTCTTTGACTTGGAAAGGTTCGTCTGACTGCTGCTGGGGTGGATGAGATTCTGTGTGCTGCCGAAGTTTCGGCTCAGATGCACAGAGTTGTCGCTGTATTTGCGACTGGCTGGGTGCTTCGCAGCTGTGGATTGATTCGATATGGAATTGCTGCGACTATAGCTGTGCGGCTGCTGGAGAGCGGCACTGAGATTTGTATTGCTCGAGCTGCGACTCATGCGTCCCGAGGATTTCGATGTACTAGGTTTGGGGTCTTTTGTAAGATTGTTAGAAGGGACTAGGCACTCGCCAGTTGCCTGCATGTTTTCATACAGCGGTGGACTATCAACTGGGATCGGGGGTGGGGGGTGTTTGGGATTTAAAGTCTCATAGTTGGGTTCACTGTTAGTCAGAACTTGACTCTCTTCCTCTACATTGCGGCGCAGGAGGATTGCGGCACGCTTTCCCCTTTCACTGCTCAGTTTATCTGGCGCAACTGAGGCGGTATTGACCCGCTTTTTATCACTGGACCGGGCCTTTCGTTTCATTTTATTTAGACCGCTTCCTATCACATGCGTCTTGACTGCAGAATTCTTCGACAGTCGCAATGAGAATTTGAATGGCGGCTTGTAGACCACCTGCAGCTTAACCTTTTCATTGCTAA
Organism: Xylota segnis; assembly: GCA_963583995.1. Lineage (NCBI taxonomy): Eukaryota > Metazoa > Arthropoda > Insecta > Diptera > Syrphidae > Xylota > Xylota segnis. The sequence goes on along the minus strand of OY757236.1, from coordinate 16,475,184 downwards.
GGTTACCTACTGACTTTGTCTTCTGAGGCGACTTCTGGACGAGTCTCTCGGGGGTTGATTGTGACTTCGACATGACCTTACGTACCTTCGAAGAATGCTCGATGTGTGACAGAGGCTGTGAGACAATTGGTGATTCCAACAGCCACTTGTGGACTTTACCAAACGTATTCGTATGCCCGCTAGCCGCCATTCTAGTGCTGTTCGAGTAATCAATGATCTCCTTATGCTTCTTACTGGACTTCACCTTAGACTTGGACTTCGATTCAATGGATTTCGCTACAACAGGAACATCCTCGGCTACTGTAGTGGTAGTTGGTGGTGTTGGTTTGGTGGTCAACCCTGGAATTGGTGCTGCAACACGATTCTTCTTGCGCGGCGGTTTTTTAAGAACAGCTTCGCGTTGTTGCTTTGAGTTGAAGATACCTTGTGACTTGTTCTGGGTACTGGCCGGCAAACCGTTGGCCGATTTGCTGATGATCTTTGTCTTGACGGATCTTTCGCCACGAACTTTTTTCTTGAAGGGAACTTTTGTACGGACGGCCGTGTGTACGATTACGCCATTATTGTCCTCGGGCAGACGTACAGTTTCCGTTGTTGCACTGTGAATGATTGTGACCGATTTCAGTTTTAAGTTGGAACGCTTGGCCAGTAGTTTCGTGCTGAGGATCTGTGGAAGATATTAGAGTGAGTTAGTTAAGGCAGAAAATGGAATGACTTGATTTTGTAGCGATACTTGTTAAATGGGTGAGGTGAGGGTGAATAAAATTTAAAACGGCTTAAGTGTAACGTTAAGGAGTCAAAACCAAAGGGTTTCAATAAGCCATTTGCCATCAAAGATGACCTAGACTAGATTTGTGGCCAAACTGCTCGGAAACTATGGAAGACGCAGAGACGTAATAAAAAAATCTTCGAATCAGGAAGATACCGCCAGGCAGATGGTAAACTTTCAGGGAAATAGCGTCATACTGAAATATTAAGAGTAAGACAGGAGTAGAATATGAATGTCAGAAAGCCTTTACTGATCCTCAGATATTCTTAAAGAACTCCGTCAGCAGCTGAAATTGACAGGGAAACTCTTCAATATCTAGAGAGGCTAACAAAGCCATCCCAAGGATTCAATACTCAAAAAAAAAAAAAAAACACAAAGATGAACACGGAAGTACCATTCATTGATGCAGTGACGGCCTATTTGTAAACAAAATTGCTCTAATCACATCTTCTACCTGATGAAAACTAAAAGATGTTCGATGAAACTACAGTTGCAGAGTGGTTCCAATATGAACCCCCTTGGATGTGTATCCGATATGTGGTGATGTTAGGCAATCCAGAGAAATTGTTAAGTCATCTTAACTAGCCCCAACAACATAGCACAACCATACGTAGCACGACAATGACAACAATGACCTAATAAACTACCAATGAACATCATGAACACTACTCTGGTGTCGCACATAATAAACGACAATGCGGCCATCTATTCCGCCCCACATGACCTACAAGACGATATGGGAGGTAAAACTTCATTTTGCACACTCCACCGGACACATTCAATGTTCTCGCTCCATTACGATCATAACCATCGTCATGATTCTTCCTTTGCCGGCCTTATCTCTAAACTATCCGTAACTGAAAATAATCTAGCGATACACATGATAGACAACCATAAGCTAGCCCCGCACCGAGGCGAGGAGGCATACAGAAGCCACAAAACACACACAACTTACTCCTCAGCTCGGTGTTAGTCTCATAGTCGACGGCGGCGTCGTCGTCGTCGTCTCTCGCCATTTGGCCAATAACCCGGATAAACTGGAAACATCATGGACCAACAACAACCACAATATAAAAACACCAACGGGGAGGATAAGAAAATTCAATTGGAAAACAAATAAATATCCAGAAAAAGAAAAGAAAAGGATAAGGAAAGGGATAACCGGATAACCATGTAGGGGGAACGGAAATCCGACAACAAAATCCCATAAAAGGCGATTTCCGCCACTACTGTCGGCCGGAATACGAGTAATGTAAGTCCAGTGTACTTACCAGCAAAAGGAACACACCGAGCACGGCCAGAGCCACCGTGTACCAGTTGGTTTGTATCCATTTCTTGAAGGACGCTATGCTCTCCTCGGACAACAGAAGTTTTCTTAGTGTGGCCAATGGACCGGAAGGATCAACTTCACGACATTTCTGGAAGACATCACAGTATCTGCAAGGAGAGGAAGTCGATTTATTAACTTAACATTGTACGGAGGCAATGCGCCCACAGGGCTACTTACCCATTGTAGTCGTTGCATGGCGTTCCCGGCTTGGCGAACATATCTGGAACATCGAATGGCGGCTCGTTCCATTCGAAGGAACTGCGACAGGATTGTCCTTCTCCCGGTTGTTTGCAGCACAATTCACATGATTTGGTTTTCGGGTCACTAGGTCCCGGTATGCATTGACATGATTCCAGGCCGTAGGCCAAGCATATGCTGCCCGTACACTCGCCCATGTAGCACACGAATTCCTTGTTGCAGATGGTCTTGTTGGGTTTATTCACTGACGGTGGACACTGCGGCATACGTCCATCACAGAAGCTTGGATCGCGGCAGCCATTGTCATCGCGACACTTGTCACCGAACTTCAATTTACAATCGGTCGTACAACAGGGTCCCTGCGAAGGGCTGCACATGGCGCGTGGCGTCAACGTACAAGGCCTCTCGTCGAGTCTCGCGTGTCGAGACATTGGGAAACAGCAGCTGTCTTTGCAGTCCTCTTCCCAACCGCAATCACATTGTTCGCCCGGTTCGACGACACCGTTGCCGCAAATGGACGTCTGCGGTTCGGTGAAGCAGCCTTTGACACTGCGTGCCTTTGCATTGAGGACGGGCTCAATGGATTTCAGCGAACATGGGGAGAACTTATTGTTGTTGCGTTTGTCACCCGAAGTGGCACGGGCGAACATGATGTAGTTGCCATCCTCACCACCGGGTGTGCATTGTTCCGGGTCGTGCTGCAGAAGACGAACAAGAAGGAAAGGCAAATTAGTGTCGATCCTGGGGCGCAAAAAAAGGTGTGGCACTGACATGTCGCCGTAAACACTTTTAAACATACAAACAGACATACGCACACATACACACATATGCAGACGCCTCCATGCAGTCGGGTAATAAATTGAATTTGTCACTTTGGTGTCCTGTCAGTTTTATTGAATTTGTGAAAGGATGAGGGAAACACTCGTACTTTGAGTCTTTGGGAAATACCATCTGGGCTAGGTGTTGGGTTACTTCAGGTGGTGTGGTTAATTGCGACAGGTAGTTCAGTATGTAGGCCGACGAATGCATTAATTTGTAAAGCTCCGCGGAGTGGGTTCTCGGATTGGGGACAGTGTATTGTGTTGCAAGACCATATTTGCGAGGACAAAGGTGTTGTTCATCGATAGGCGAAACAATGGGGGAACAATGGGGGAACAATGGGGGAACAATGGGGGTTTATTATGTACGTCTGTATTGATGAATGTGGATGTCAAGGGATGAATGCGAAAATAATTGACTGATTTTTTAACCCACTTCGGAAATGGTGGTGGGACACCGGCCCAATGCCAACTAAATGGCGCCCTTCTTGAGAAGCATGCTCTTTGTTTTTCATATTTAGGATTAAAATGGCGAACTCTAGACTATATCTGGACAAAAAACGCGATAGGAACAATGTGAAGTTTGGAAGATAGTTCTTGAAACATTCATAGCGAATTTAAGTGGACAAAATGGTGTCGGCTGGACACCTATCTAATCGTAGTTGGGCACTCGAGGATTTCTCTTTGACCTTGTTAGTTGTTGTAGTAGAGGCACGAAATATCCAGAATATACCAGCAAGATGTCATAAGGAAGTGTGATGCCAAACGACTACAATCGCAGGAGATCATCAGATCGTTTAATGATCGAGTGAAGCTTAATCTCTTAAGATGTTGAATGTTGATGCGTGTGGTGTGAGGACTTGGAAAATATCTGGAAAATATGGTCAGACGAAGGTATACCCAATGAATGCAAACTCAGCATTGTTACTCCGATGGACAAGAGAGACGACACTCTAAGCTGTGCAACTATAGAGGAGTAAATCCCCTCAACATCCGTTACAAGATCGTAACTGCCGTATTATCGCCGGCCAACCGACCAGTCAACATAGAATTTATTTTACTTTAGGATAGTTTTACGTGTCAAGTTCGAGTTCCAAAGTGGGGTAAGACAAGGCTGCATTTTTACATCACAACTCAAACACCTTGATAATACTCACTCATAGAATTATGGACCTCCATTAGATGATAGAAAGTGTGAAGAAAGAGGCTGAAAATTAACACGACATAGACTAAAATTGTTAGCCCTAGAACTAACTACTCAGGTCAAGTATGAATAAATGAAATATGTTGTAAGCCTTCCTACGGATGTGTTTGACAGTTCTTGACCCATAAAGTGGAAACAGAACACGAAAGCCGACTTCACATCACAAAGTTCTAGTTGCTTAAGTAATGGGTTTTTCAATACGGACATAACAATTTTGTGTTTTAATAGAGACAATATCTTAAACTTTTTTTCATGATCTGTTAGAATCAACACTTTACTCAAGATTTACATTTTTATCATGGTCAAGTTCATGGACAGGCAACCTTTTGGAAATTATTAAAAGTTGCTACTGAAATTCTAAATCAGTGGTGATCACTTTAAAAGCACTTTTCGCTTGTAATAATCTTCCCCCACTAGTCAGATTGTGTATGTTTCCCTGTCTGTATAATGTTTCCCTGCCAGTGAGAAAAAGCACCAGTCGAAGTATTGAAAATATTGCAGATAAAGATCTTGGCCTACAACCTTTCAATATCAAATTATTTCAAGAACAGAAGTTTTTTGATCATTTTGAGTGCCAAACCTGTGGTTTGAAGAAGATGATGCCACATGCCATACTGCTGATCAAACAAATGATTTATTGAAGGCGAAACTCGGTAATCGTGTAATCTGTTCAAATAGTCTGTTAGAATGGTCATTGGTTGAGATATATCTGAAATAAGTTTCAGCCCAATATCTCAAGTATAGATTTTGAACTTTTTTCACTTTCAGTTTGCTGGAATGTCTGCTGGGAATCCAACAGATTTAAACCTACCTTCTTAGGCAAAATTCCAGACTCTACCATTTTTTCTTCCCAAAAAGTTGGTGTTTTCTTATCATGGACGTCAGAGGCCTGAAGTTGAGAGTATGGAATGTTGCAAACGAAGTTTTACAAAAGTTATCCAGGAAGAAAGTAGTGATTCTGGCCCTAATTGTCGTTGCTGAGTACCAAAATCAATTAAGATACATATACATATGTATCTGCACACAAGTACGAGTATGTAAAATTGTCAAAAAATTAAGTACGAAATAATTTTTAATTTTTAAGAACTTTTTTAAGACCAATCTCATTGGAAGCAGTACCGTAACCAAGTACTTAAACTTTAACGATCCGGGTGTGTGTGTGGGAGTCGCCATGCACCAATGTGCCTCAAGGAGTAAAACTTCTGTGTAAAATTTGTAAGCGCACAAAAACTTTTAATTACGAAAAATATCCTATTGAATTATTAATGAGTCCTTCTTCACAAACACACAGCCCTAGCGCATAAAACACAGTTCCATAAATGTAACGAAATACATACATAGATACGTTCATATGTACGTATGAATTACTCCACCAAAAAATTACCAATGGTGAGACCTACTCAGTATACAGAGGAATACCTACCCAGGGAGCTGGCAAAGTCTCTGAACAATATCCTTTTTCTCATTATGAAATTGGAAAGCAGCAAGGATACACTTTATTTTACGTATTTTCTAACAATTTATTCGACCCGTCTTACGTTGTACTGTAACCCAAGGTGGATGGTTTGATGGCCCAAAATTGTTTCATGAAATATACACATTTGAAGCTTCGCAAATCCAGCGACACTTCGCATAGCATCCGACATATTGATTCTTTTATGTTGAACATCACAGGATCCATCGATAGTTTGAATCAAATCATGACTTTAATTTTGGTCACAAAAATCAATGTTAACGTCCCACTGTACCACAAGGAGGAAACTGAATAAATGGAAATATTTCGGAAGAGCATCGATGTAGTAGTTCCCAGATGAATATTGCTCTTAAAAAAGGATTCAAAGATATACACATGACTAAGGAGTAGCTGAAGAAGTAGGAGAAAAAAAAAGAAACAAGACAAACAAGCAGAAGGATATTCAAACTTCCTTGCAAGTAGCGAATGTCACACATGCTTTCCCTTGCATGCTACCGTCGTCGTCGTAGTTTGAACAGACAGTGTAGAGTACCAGTGTCCCGACAATCGTTGCAATGCTCTCGAGAAATGGAAATTGCACGTCCTGGAGTAACTCCAATCCTTTCATCCTTCGCCGTAGCAAAGGTTCTGGGATAGTAGAAGTAGTGCTCATACGTAACCTCAAAATTGAGCATTCCAAAGGAAAATGAGTTTTGTGTCCTTGTTTTTATGGTCCTTAAGTACATAACAAATAAGATTCGGTTTGCAGAACGTGTAAGCTCTGCATCACAACGTCCTTTTCGATGAAGGCCAGCACCAAAGATGGAGTACGAGTCTCGTGGTGGTCATAGTAAAAGTTTCTAGCCCCCCTTTTGTCGTTATAGTTGGTCGAGTGTGTGTTTGTGTGATTCTGTGCGACAACCAGAGGGGGGAACCGGAGATTCTTGGGGGATTCTAACGCCATCTGGCTTCTGTGTATTCTTTCCTATTCCTATGGCAGCACAAGGACGATGAGAAAACTTTCATTTCCGATGGACCAGACCACATCTATTTAATTTGTTTTAGTTAGCTGGTGATCGAGGGAGAAAGGAGCGAATATTGTGGAAACATATTTGGTAGATATGCCTAATGAGGTCATAAACAAAAAAAAAAAAACTTTTCTATTTATAAGAAAGGCGTAATGCATTCGTAAAAATGGGAAACAAAAAATATGTGACGTACTTATTGTTGGTTCTGGAATTTGATTTTTATGTGCGACTCTTGGTGCTTCGTTAAGGACAAATAAAAGGGTAATCGAGGCATAAAGATGATGTTTTACTGACCAAAGCACTGTTATATTGAATTTGGTGGAATGGTTTGTATTTGGGCGTGCCACATAATTGTTGGTAGCCCATAATAAAAAAGGGTTCATAGGACGTTGTTGAAAATAGCTACTGTATTGAGAGAGGCATGGACAAAACTTTTGTATGTAAGGATAACATTAGTAATATCTATTGGCTTAGAGAATATTACGCCATCATATCAATGAATTTATTATCAGAAGAAGACCTTAAAAAGGCTACAAAACTTGGCCCATCGGAACATGAAACAGTCAGAATTATGAAACCTTTGAGTTAGGCACATACTCAGTGAACTTCGTGGCTCAAAAGAACATTAATCGAATTACTGTGGCATATGGAGGATCTGAATAGATACTGTTGAACACCAGATCTGCGGAAACAGAAACGTCTTTGAGAACTATCAAGATCAACAAAAGAATAGGATATTCTCAGGAAAACGTTTTATATCCCCTGGTTAGCCTGGTTATGGTGAACCCTCAGTAAACATTGTGTCGAATTTTGAGTAAAAATCTTGACCCAGAGCCTTACAACGTCAGATTAACTTAAGAACTGCAGATTTTTGAATTCAGAATTCTGTGCAAAAATTATCTTCAGCGATGAAGCTCATTTTTGACTTGTGTGCGTGTCATTTAATCGTCAATGAAAATTATCACCGTGTTACGGTCAAAAGGGTTCACTATCGTCCCATGTTTTAAGACTATATTGGTCAAAACTGGGAGGACTTGGTATCATTAATATGTGGTTTCAACAAGATTGTGCCACATGACACATAGCTGGTAAGACAATTGATGTATTGAAGGGGAAGTTAGGCGACGGTTTTGTGAACGACATCAAATTCCATACTTAAACATGTGTACAGCCGGAATAAATTTTAGCCCGATATCTCAATAACTCTGTATTTGATTTCAATACAAAATTGTCATATCCTTATTGAAAAATCGTAAAAGTAGTAGATTTTTATGGCCAAAAGTAGAAATTTTGTTTCGAAATCCCGACTGCTATCATATTCAACTAATACTTCAAAATGTTTTTACGATGATTGGCATGCAGTGTGATAGTGTTGGTTGGATTCTTACTACCCTGTGTGTTTTTGGGGCTAGTTTGGGCAGGAATGTGGCATCTGGCGCCGGCCGACTTGTAAAATGTACATCTGCTCCAAGTCATCCTCTTCCAATTTATCCCGAAATAGTCAGTTAATATGATTCGGTAGCGATCTACATTGACAGAGACTCTGTTACTAGCATCATTCTAGAAGAAGTGTGGCCAATTATCCCTCCAATATGCCATCTTTCATAAGAAAAGGATAATTGTCAAAGCCGAGAAACCTTTTTCAAAAATTGGAAATATATCCTTTACCTGTTCAGATTCTCGAATCTCAGACCTTTAGTGTTGTAAAGTTTGGACTTCTTATTAATGGAGTTGTCCTCTTCCGAAAAAGACATTCGTTGGGTATCCTACTGAGTGGCAAATATTCTTTTGGAATATTAACGAATGAAATGGCATGTCTTCTTGGCTGCACCCTAAGAACACCGACCTGTCTACAAACCATTGAAACGTAATACGTTATAAAGATATCCAGCTATCAGCTACCATAAAGGATTCCATGAACTACCTAATGATTGTTTTATTGCTTTAGATACACCAGTAATAGTGCTGTCCAAACGACTTTATGTTCACATACTCGTACATAGATTAAAATGCCACCTGCTGTTGCGTGTTAACCTTACCTTGGACTTTTTCTCCCCAACAACCCTAAACAACCACTTATCATTTCTGTCAGCATTTTCACTAATATTTTACTAAGAATTTTGTTGTTCCGCCAATCATTCCAGAACATAAATAAAAAGAAAAAACCAAAACAAAAAAACACCCAACAGCACATAAATCAATCAAAGCTGAGTCAGGTGCTTTTTTAGAAATCACTCATTCCTTAAGAATATTTTACACGTGACAGTCCACTCTACCACCATTCATGCGTCCGAACTCACCGGTGATCCAAAATTATGACCAATTTCATGGGCCAGGGTGACATGTGAAACAGCTGGTGGTACGTGTTTCCCATAGTTTAACAGTGTTACAATTCCGGTATTCAGTGACTTTAGTGAACCTCTGTAGTGCTGAAATGAGAGACAAAAAAATAAATCAAAATAAATAATTTATTTCCACAGGATATGGTGCAATTCACAGTCACACAAATGGTTTTATTCGGAAGTTTGTACCTTAAAAAAACACATACATATGTGTAATCCAATTTTCATGGACATGGCCGAACGTCATGTTCAGCGGAGTACTACAATCTAACCTACTTGATGGATTTTTAATTTACCCACACCACCAGCAACTACTAAACAACAAACCATCAACTCTAACTCCTAACATGTCACTGGCAATGGCAACAATGTTCATCGAAAGGTCATTCATGCTCCTACTCCTGCCCCTGATGTAAAATGCATTTGCTCCCACTTTTAGCAAAAAAAAAAAAAAAAAACACAAACGTCCGATAAATATTTCAAAATTGCTTTTTAACGATAACAACGTGTGTGCTGCATATTCAAAAAGTTACGAAAAAGAGGTGAAATCAATGTGAAAGCATTCTAAAATCCGGAAGAGTTTCTACACAGAAATACCAGAAAAAAAAGAAGGATAAAAGAAAAACGGTACGGCACCAGCACTACCAGAAATGAAAGCAAATTTATTCAGACGTAATCCAGGGTAATACTGGAGAGGATGGCGATTTACAGATTGATGTTATAAATAATTCAAGCAATGTGTGCTCTTAATCCCAGAAAAGGATTCCTATTCTTATACTTGCACACAGCACAACAGAGAAGACATATGCGCAAACAGTAATGCCAAGAAGTTATCAGTGATCGACTTTAGTGGTTAAACAAGGGCCGGAGGTTTGAGATAATTCGAAGTCAATCTCTTCCGTCGGCAGCGGAAGCGGTTAGGTTTTGCATGTTGTTATTTTTTCGAGATGAAAAAGGAGTCGTGGGTTTGAAAATTGAAAAAGGCTGAAGCTTTGAAGAAGTTTTGAAAGAAATATGAAATGTTGAGTTTTAAATTGTTTTTGACGTGTGACTAGATATATTAGTCTCCTTAAAAGGTCCTTTTGGTCGTATTGTTTGAATAACTAAAACCATTTGTTAATGAGCTTTTTGACCTCTCATCAGGTCTTGTCAAGAAACACCAGGGACTCCTTATAAGACCCTGAACATCCCAGTTTAACGAAGATTGATGTTGGTTGCTTGTTTTGAACACAAAATTATTTGGATGATTGTCGGTCCCGTTTGCGTTGACGGGCCTTGGAGAAGGAGATTTAAAGAGAACTCTACGTGCGTGATAACGACGTCGACCTGGTGCGCATCAGTGGACTAATTAACTACCGCGCTAACTGGAGAAGCGTGTTGGTTGAGGTCCAGGTTCATCTCGAAACGCAATGAATTATCTCGTTATTGACACATCACTATAGTAGGATTCTAAGTAGAAGGAGAATACTCTTCTCTACGAAGAGTTCAGAATGCAATTTAGAAACCGTATGTAATAAGTCCTAACACCAATATCGAAATATTGTCATTGTACGATGGAGATACATGCTGACAAGATATTCAGTAGTCGAAGCTAGACTAGTTCTTATAATCACTAAGAAACTAGTAGACTAATAGATTTCAAGCAACAGGAGGCTGAATAGATCGTTACAGGTTAAGATGAAAAATTTCACCGCAGAAACCCATTTATGCGAACCACTGAGCGGGAGATACGATTCGCATACTCTTGAAGAGTCCCTAGATGAAGCCGTTTTATTTGGGACAAGACCAGCCTGGTCTTTGTCTCTATACGTCTTGCAGAAGGCCTAAATTGTTAGGTTAGTTAGTTGGAATATAGGACGTAACTAGTGAGGACTCCAGTTAAACATCATAATTATTATTTAAAGTAAATTCAACGCCTGTGGTTTGTCGATGTAATTTGAGAATTAGCTTTGCTCGATATAAGGCCTTTTGCCGGAGGTTGTGATTTAGGTAAGACTCAACGTTTCCTGCCCTTTTTGCAATGACATCCAATAGATGTTTTCCATAAAATATTCTGCACCCTGTGGTGGTAAAAGTCTAGTTATAGTTTTCAGAGTTTAGACCGATAGCACTTTCCTTGAAATAATAGGTTCAAATGTACCACTAGAGATGCTTTCTGAGCGAAACGGCCTCCCTGTCATTGGATAGGCTTCGTAGCCCCTTAGCCTTGGTTTAGCAATTGAGTGGTGAATTCTGTTAGGAACTCTTATTCACATCGTTGCTTCCTTTCTAAAGCTCAAAAAAGTTTTTTTTTCAGGGAATGGGGCTCATACGAGTTACTGCGCCCTCACAGTCAGTGGTTCTTTTCCCTTTGATTCCAAACTTGAAAACTGGCGACCATTCATAGCGAAGTTTGGGACTTTATGTTGATGCGTGATTAGGAAAGCGTTTGGTTTGGTTTGCAACTTTCACCGATTTGTAGTTGTTCTCTTGGTCTTGAAGTGCTTCTAGAATTACTTGCTAGGACAACAATGTAGCTACTTGTTAGGATGTGCATTTCTGTTCTGTTCGGTGGGCTGGTTCTCGAATATCGCCAGTAGCCTGAGAGGCCGAGAGTTCTTACTGATGTAGAAGACGAACGTAGATGTACTCATACTTCTGATCACGACTGTTTTCATTCAGTCACCAAACAAACATCAGACAAATGAAATTCACCGCTTGCCCATGAACACACGATTTAAATCACTTGTGATCCCAGCACAGGAGTGAACTAAAAAAAAGGACATTCACTCAGTGTACACCGTACGTTTGGTCCTTGTGAGGTTCTTATTTAAGCGCGCAAACACAATATCCCATGAACTGGAAGAGAAATGGCAATCAAATGAGGCCACGATATCAATGTGAATGCATACATTGCGACATTTCTGCGACACCAGTCCATAAATCACGTTTCACTTTCCGTTGCCGGTTCACCCATCAGCCTCGTCCAGCAGCGAATGCGACGACAATGCAAAGGACGACGAAAACGTAACTGACTAATCGACGAAAATGTGTTTTATGCAGTTTGCATATTTTGTTCTTCTTCCTCATGTTTGGAGTCCTTTCTCCTTTTTTTTTTTGTAGAATTTTTAAGCGTACACCATCGGAAGGGAAAAAGGAAATAAAAATGAAATGTCGACTTTTCCACTGATGAAGTAAAAAAGTGAAAAAGAAAAAAAAAACTTGAAAAAGGACATTTTTCATTTTAACTGAGACAAGGAGAAAAAAACATTTTCATTTCTATATCCATGCGATACAGTCAACATGGTTAATCTATGCATATAGAGAGAATGGAAAAGAGAAACGAAGAAAAATATTCAAATGAGTAATTGTATCGGAAAGGGAATAAGGGAATAGGACCCAGAATATGCAAAAGATCCAATGACCCAAATACAATTTAATTCATTTTCGTTCCTTCAGCTTCGGTTTACTCTAGGGAAGTTGAATTGTAACTTTTCTCCTTTTAGGGCATAAAACTGGTGAATATTCAAATTTGGCAAATAATTTACAGAACCAGGATTAGAGTCTTTAAATCATTTGATCATGAAGGAAGTTTGTTGAGAAATTGCAGTGCTGGGTATTAACTCCAACCACTTCTGTTGCAAATGGAAAGAGTTTATTAATCCGCCATGGGTGTGCATACTAAGGATGCTACTTTCTTGGTGACTTGTGGAACATTTATATCTAATCATAATATCATCTTATAGTGGGGGAAGATTTTTGGAAAAACGACGGTTGAAAATATCCTCGAACTCTGTGGAGCAGTAATCCACACAAGGATCGAAAAGTTGTTTAGTAAGACAAGGATATTCTAACCATGTACTCGAAACTGACCTGTAGAGAGCAAATCCGAGTGAATTATTCTTACCTGGACTACATTAGTGTATTAAGTTTTGAACATAATTCAATACATCTTCAAAGCATTAGAATTTGCATGAATTGAAAGTATCTGTGTTGATATTGAAAGCATCTTCAAGCGCCTACCTGAAGTTTTTGAATTTGGCTTTTAAGCAGGAAGGATTTACTTAGAACTGATGATTATAAAAAACAAATTCAAATATATTCGCATTTGCTTTGCATTTGCGTTAACTTAAATGAAAGTGATTTCAAAACCAATACTTCGTCCCGAGATAGGGCTTTTTGCACGTTTTTTGAACTAATCGCCCTGTCATATCATAGGGCGAACCTTATATGCTCATAAGTCCTACTTTAAAAAACAACTTAACTGCATTTATCATATTGCTACTAGCCAGAGTCTTAAAGGGACACTTTTGAATACGGGAACTACCGCCTATACGCCTAATATCCTAAGAGATCTCGTAGTCCTCTTTGACATTTTTAAAGACACATTTTGATATCCTGACACACTTCACTTAAGTAAGGCGATTATAAGAACAGGATCGCTGATTTAAGACAATGATTTGAGTTCCGCCAACGGGACAACCAAATTATTCCATTCCATTTAAATTCGCATTAACAACAAAAGCCTGCGAATTTCTGTTCTACGACATTACCCTGGGGAGTAGCACTTAACACGGCTTAATTTCCTTCCGCTGTACCACCATCTACCATCAATGGAACACGTGTCATTTAAGTTCCTTAAAAATTGTCCTGTTAATAGGTTTTATTTATTGTGTCATATTCTCGCCTTTGCAAACAACCATATAATCCGTCGCTTGACGATGTCAAAAGTCGTTTCGAAATTTCCGTAAAGCATATGTTAAAACCCAAGTACCTACATTCGTTTATTATGTCTCAAAAGTTATTATTACGTTTGCTCCTTCGCAGAGAGAGAAAGAGAGAAAAACACACAAAGCTCCTTATTGGTATTATTTTCCATCATTACGGCAAGTGACGACGTAAATAAATTTCCCTATGGCAACCGTACACCTTGATTTGTTTCCCCACGAGTGCCAGCACAATAACTTTTGCTCTCATAAAGGACTGCGTATGCATGCAAAAGGAAATGCTAAATTGGCGAAAATCGCTGTAAATTCATGGCTCCCTTAAGTTCTATAAAATACTATAATTTTCCAGTGAATTTTTCACTGTCTACAGTGCTCGATTAGATACATAAAAGTCAAATGGGATGACGATGAATATTTCCATAACCGATATTTTAGTTACTGCTTTAGGCCGCCTTCCATTATTATCACACTGCAACTGTAATGTCTACATTATCCTGTTCCGGTTTGTGTTAAAACAAAAGCAAACCAAGTTCAAATCAAATTTCAAATCGATTTTAATTGCACATCCAATGTACCCCAATAACAACATCATTTGCCAATTATCCGATTGTCATGAATTATTCGATAGAGGTGAGAGAGGCATCAAGTCGAGAAGTTGAACATTTCAGAGCTCCCTGCTGCACTCCCGGCCCACTGAGCATACATACATACAGATATTCTAAAGTCGCACTCAAGAGTGTGCATCAAATAATCATTTGGCAATTGGGTCATCTCTAGTATTGAATTTCAATTCTGGACAGGGTGCAACCACATAGCTACCTTTTTACCTACATATCCTTTGTTGGTCTTTCGAAAGGCTATCTGTATGTGGCTTGTAGCCGGCGCCACATGGATGTGTGGATGCCATTCTTGGAAAGGGAAATGCTTACATGAAACTGAATGACTTCTTTGAAATGGGAAATGTTGGTTACTTTACAATGAATTGTTGACTCGTCGATATATGTAGTATGTATATCTATACCGGAGGCTTTTAGATGACTTACATGATTACAGTGAGGTTTACAAGATAATTCTCATATGTCCTACATGTCAATCTAACCAACCAGCATTTAGTGGGATTAAAAACGGTGAGTGAGAACACGTAGTCCTAGAAGACTGATTCAAAAGTAAATATGTGACTTCGTTTAAAATAGTAGTAGAAAGCATCAATTTGCTAAGTTGTCTTTCTTATTTCTTATTTCTCTCCGTACATGGCTGAGTGACTTGGTCTTGTGACAAACACCAGCGCAATGTTGATGTGGCCTTCGAAGAAAGATCGAATTGTCTACCCTAACCCAAGGGTATATGAACTTGGATACGTGTTTTGTAACTTACAGGACCATCATGTACTAGGAACTATTTGATGAAAGTTTTGCGTTGATTAAAATCCGTTCTGGATATTTAAAGGATGGAAATGTTGAAATATGGCAAACCCCCGATAGATAAATGCCTAATGCCTGAGAACGTTATGATATCGATGTTGAAAGTTTTTCAGCTACAGCAGCAATTTTTTTAGTAAAACGTCCACTTTTTGGTTTACCTGACCTTTGTATTGTTGACTCATTTCAAGATCGCTTACAATAATAAGAACAATTTACGTTTTTAAGATCGACCAGTTTGAATAACTTTAATAAGTAGTTCTAACGCGGTACATGTGTCTATTTCACAACTGTCAAAGATTACATAAAAAAGGTAGAGTTCAAAAATTAGGTCTGTTCTGATTGATCTGATTCGTAGATTGTGAAATTTCAAGGAGTGGTGGTAAAATTCTCTCAGAGAAGGGTAAAATTACGAGAAAGTAAAGGAACCCGAAAACAACAAAGTTTCCCGCCTTTTTTAACGTCAAATGGAAAGATATACAAATACACACAAATTACCTACATGTATTATACAGTTTTGACAGATTTCATAAATTAGTGCGAAAAAATTGCTTGCACTAAATGGAGACTTTTGTATTCTCTCGTGAGCGCTTTCTAGGAAATTTTTGCGTACTCGAACAGGACTTTGTGATTTTTTGTAGATTTTCGTGAAAATTCGTTGCCGAAAAAGAATGCGAATAATAGTTCTTCGCAAGTGACATTTAGGCGCGACTTTTGAAAGACCTTTTATAATGCTGTTAAGACCGTGATTTAAAGAGATTGGCATATGCTGAAGCTCTAGTTCTACGCTGGAATATTCGTACAATGAAAGTGAGTTTTAGAGTCAATTAAAATTTTTGAAGATCTGAAGTCTGAAATATCAGACAAACGATCATTAGGTACATATGATTATGTACTGTATTCTCCAAAAGGTCAATTTTTAAAATTTAGTGTCTTAGTCTTATATGGTCTTAAAAGGACTTTATATCATGGGATTCTGAAAGGGCTGTACGATCAGTATCAGTTTTAATTTGGTGAAATGGTCGAAAGTACGTTTCAGTTGAGTTGATAGTAAAAACTAAATCGTGAGCCTATCGTTGGGACTTTGCAATTAGCCATTAAAAAGGCTGGTAATTCTCTGGGCAATCCATTGTTTGTCTGAGGTTTGTCAGATAGGTTTTCAACCAACTTCACGTGCACCAACCTCTCCACTTTCGGTCAATATTCCAAATCAACATATCTTGCCAAAAACATCCTTAGATTGTCGTAATAAGGAGAATACTTTGGAAAAGTTCGACTTTTAAATGCTTTTACTCAAGAAGTGAGTAGCAGGTCTGGGATTACGTCAAATGGGTTACAATATCCTTTATTAAAGAAATAATAACCTACAAAGTATGTATACATACATACATATATGCATGGATTAATCAGTCCCAATCAAAATAGGAAATAATAAAGTTTTCATACGATACTAAGATACTGAAATAAAATTTTATTGATTTCGGTTTCTCCACTTCAGGTGAAAACATTGTCAATTCGTCCCTCAAGGCCAGCAAATTGGTATAGTTAAATTTTAATTAAATTCGGAATTACCACACTGGTCTAGACCGGTTTAAAGGTTATATCTTCTCATAAAATGAAAATCGAAATGAAGTCTGTAAAATTTGTTTCCGTTTTTCATATTCTCTCCCGCGTTTCAGCTTTTAAAAAAAGGAGTTTACGAACACCAGAGGATTCCAAAAATACCCTCTGCTGCTATTAATAAAACTTTTATAGTAACTTAACACCATTAGTCTTCTACCGACTACACTGAGCAGCTTTAATAGCACCAACCTCCAGAGATCCTTTTTCCAGCTTAGTTGACTTTTTATTCGCCGCACCAAAAGCAAAAAAAAAGGATATTTCCACTTCCAATTTCTTCACTTTTGACTTCATCCCTTTCGGTTTTTTCCCTTCGACTGCTATAAAACGAAAATCATAAAAAAGTCTATTTAAGGACTTTATCCTAGTCCAAATGTTACTTCGTTCGTTTTATTTTCCTTGTTATGTGAAGAAATACGGAAAACTTACAGTCTGCAGAGGGGGGAACGTATGGTGCCCTATTATGGTGTTTTTGATTCCCGAAATTGCAGAAGGGACTTTGGACTAAGGCAATACAAAAATTCTGATAGACAGACAAAAAAAAAAACCAGGGAATTGGACATAGTGACCGCCTCCGGTCATATAAATTCTCTCCATTTCAATGTTACAGAATACGAATAAGCGCAGATATACCCTACGAAATGTGGTATGAAAATTCCATATATCCGGAAAAAAAGGGATGATTTATCCTGGTCTGGCCCGCAAGCATCGGAACAAAAGAAAGAAAATTTTTTTGAAGAACTCACTTATACACCATATGAGGCTCGTTAATCCTACGTTAGACTCGTATGTGCAGAGACTACCACTGACCATTCTTTTTATCTCCCAC
Source organism: Xylota segnis (assembly GCA_963583995.1). Taxonomy (NCBI): domain Eukaryota; kingdom Metazoa; phylum Arthropoda; class Insecta; order Diptera; family Syrphidae; genus Xylota; species Xylota segnis. The sequence continues at coordinate 16,457,469 of OY757236.1, read as the reverse complement.
CACCCGCGAATAATTTATGATTTTAAATAAAAATTTAGTTCAAACTAAGTATCCTTCAACCAGAATACACCACTTATATAAAAAAGTTATGAATTGTTTTTTTTAGTGTTCCTTGTTCAAGAGGACAACTTGAGCACAGACAGATAGACAGAATGGCATATGGGCGTAGATTGCTATCCGACATTTCAGCAGAGTAATAAAACTGGAGATATGTTCATATACATACATATATGTATATATATGTATGTATAGGGGGTGGTAAACATGTGATGAAAGGATATAATCCTTGAAACAGTAAAATGAGCAATATGGTGGAAAATGGATTACATCCGATAAAAGATGAACGTGTTGGCAATTCGATAAACACTAGAGTTCAGATACATACTGTACTCATTTGAAAACTATCTGTATTTGTGGTAGATAAATAGAAGCACATGGACAGAGAGGAAGTAAGAAGCATATCTGTTGAAAGACTTTCAGACCTATTGTCATTTCTTTAAACGGTTAATGCATCGATCAAATAATATGCCGAAAGAATTCTAGTCAGCTATTGTGTTTCTATGCATTTTATAAACAAACTAGCTCAGCTGCTCGCTTTATGTAGAGAGAGCAACAATTTGAACCAAAAAATGTACAAAAAAGGTAAGTACACGACACCGAACTATGCTCCTCCAAGTTCTACTTTCAGGCGAAAGAATTCAAGTTTGTTTTTTTTTGGGTGTCTGTGCATCCTAGGCACAAACTAAGGTCAGATGTTAGCGCTCTATATATGGAGAGAGCAATAATTTAGAAAAAAAAAAAATGTACGGAAAAATGGTAAGTATACGACACCGAATCCAGTTTTACCTTCAGGCTAAAGAGTTCAAATTTGTTTTTGTTTGTGTTTCTGTGCATCCTGGACTATATATTGAGAGAGCAACATTTCTGAGTTAAAAAAATATACGAAAAAAAAGGTAAGTATACGTCACCGCACATAATTTTAGCTCCTAGATCTACCATTGGGCGAAAGAATTCACCCACTAGGCTCAGCTGCAGCCTCGCTATACATGGACAGAGCAACATTTTCGAATCAAAAAATCAATGAAAAAATTAAACATTAAAACAAAAAAAAAGCATTAAACAGTAGGTCCCTTCCAGTCGTGTAAAGAATATAACACGTGCAAAACTAATGGTGGTAAGAAGCTTGACACTGGATTCCATGGTCCTGTCGCGCCAAATTTATGCGTTTTTTCAAATAAAATTTCATTAATCTAAACTATTTTAACCAGATATGATTGTTTCAAAAAAAAAAACAATACTATGCGATAAAAATGTCATAAGTTACAAAGATGCTATACGTTTGCATTGGAGGATATCCATCCTCACCAAGTCATCATCACAAGACTCAGACTCAGACATTCAAAATTTAAATTCTTATTTCTCTCGGATTCATATCGCTGGCAAACAAATCATTGTCTAACAACTCAAACATATCCGGTATCACTTTGTTCGCGAGACGTGGAATGATAAAATCATTCTTCGTCACTGCCAGAGGGAACATTAATAATACTCGCACAATCAAGCACATACAGAGGGCTTGGCGTGCAATAGGATTCTCAACGTTTCCTGCCGCACAACCAACAGTTGTTCGCCTCCAAAGTTGATGAAAACAAACCCAAAACCACCACAGGGCGCTCTGTTGAAAACTGTTTACAAAAAAATCAAAAAAAAAAAAATCATTTTAATGGAGGTATACAGGAAACAGAAATTAGGTTTTCCAGCAGACTGGTGTTTACCAATATCAATACCCATTACAGGGACCAACTAGGATAGGGGGGGATACGTACTCGTACATGGTACCTCCTACATACGGATAGATTTTCAATTAACTCTCTCGTCGGCTTTTGCCACAAATGAGTGAAGACGAAGATGAACGAGAGCGGGAGTTTTCGTTTTGTGTTCTAATAACCGCAGAAAATGTTGCCTCCAATCCTTCGGGCGCCTATTATTCGAAACTTGGCAAGACGAAGCCGTGGGAATTGGAAATTTATCACTTGCCAATAGCTCGGGAAGCTGCTATTTCCCGTAATGAAAAAGTTACACCCCCTCCCAGCTATGCCTGTTGTGTGTGGGAACCGTATATTGCCGGTATTGATGGATGTCTTGGCGAGTGGTGAAAGCATTGAAATGGGGTTCCATATTGTTGAGCAATTTCAATACTCCACTCATCTTCATCATGCGAAATACCATTTCAAAGAGAAAACGATTGTGAAGGTACCTATATATGTTCGAGTGAAGTACTTGGTTATTGTTTTTTTTTACAACAGTTCCTTGTGTAAGGATGCAGGATACAACATTTTGTTTTATAGGAATTGGAACGCCTTTGCCACATTTTTATTTTATCCACTGAAGATAAGACTGTTTCTGTATACGTAAACGAATGTGACAGAAGGGAATCGTTGACATAAAACCGACAAATGTCCTGTTTATTTTTTATCCTGAGGTAGTGGTAGGAAACTAGAGAAGTTTTATTGCAGAGTGCAAAACAATGTTTTGTTAGAAAGTAGAAAGGCATCTTTTATATGGCAGTCAAGATTGCAGAGAACTTACGGAGTGAGTTTAAAAAATAGAGTCTTTCGTAACCTGGTTTCAATTTTTAAGAATACGCATGTGGAGCTGTACTAAAAGATTAGTAATCGATCTGAAAAGTGAAGTTTTTACTTCGTAGGCAAGAAGACTACTCCACAATCAAGGTAGAGTAAGAGATTTGCAGAAGACATGAGAAGGCTTTAGTATTACCTGGGACAAGTTTCGACAGGACATGAAAGCTGTCGAGAGTAGTACATACATTTAAAAGTGTTTACAAGCATGAGAGTGAGCCATTCCACCCTAAGTCAGAACTCAGAACGTGGAGCATGTTATGATGAATAGTTGCTGTCAAAATAATACTAGTGTAAGTTTTAAAAGATTGATCAGACATTCATGGACCAATCGCTTTTCTTTACTGACTAATCGACAGTCAACAGTCCTTTAAAAATGCTTTTGGCCAGAGAGCAGAGAAATGGAGAAATATTTTGTGGTCAAATAAAAATGACGAGGTATATCGTCTTTATGTCAGAAGAAATCTTAAATAAAAATTCAATCTTCATGAAGGATCAGTGAATAGACTGTAAGTACCCCTGTCGAGTTTTGGCAATCCTGCCAAACTCGTCTTGATCTTTCCTCAAATTTACCACATTTTGAATTCCTGTAAACGGGATGGAGTACACTGATTTGGTGCATTTTGAACTGAAGGACTTACAGCTGCGATATTTTTGATGCTTCGACCAGTGAATGGTGAACAAGTGAAAATGTTACAGGGACCATCTATGACTTAGAGATGATAGGAAACTTTACCTGCCGTAAGCCGCCTTTAAGTTTTAAACAACATCTCACGAGAATTTTGCGACTCCTCTTTAGAGGACCCTTTCGCGTGGACCACCATCATCGTCCTCATATGAATCTATATAACTTCAACGACTTCTAGATCCACTATAACATCTCTGTCTGCTAAAAGAGATCGACTTGTACCATGCATGCTAATCAAGAGGTATCTATTGTGCTCCATTGTTATCGACCAGCTCTGTGCTGTGCAGATATCCTGACTCAGGCAAATTCTTGGACTGATATCGGTTCGGAGGGATTAGTGTAACCTGAATCTTGGTAAACATAACAAAGGAAGGCATATCTCTGAAAAAACTCTCTTTTAGCATGGAACGAAATCGAAGTCTGTGTCATAGACTAGTAAGTCGGAGTATTAAGCTGGAGTTAGAGGTTCGAATGTCGATAAAATCTTTTTCCATGAGCTTTCTCCTGTTTCTTGAATTTGTAGAAAAAGGAGAAACTTTGAAAGGCATATATGTATGCTTGACACCCTAAAAGAGCTGATTCTGTGTGAAATTGTTAGACGCAATGTCATTGAATTTTTCTACATACTCCCGTTTAGGCTATATTAATAGAAGGATAGCTTATGGATTGAATTTGTAAGGACCTTGTCAAGCAATAATGAATTCAATGGCCTCTTATGCTTCTTAATCAGTCACTGTTTCCTGAACTTGGGGTAATGTCATGCATTAGGTCAAAGGGTCGGGAGTAGATTTAACAGCCTCAAACTAAGCCTCACAAAAGATCAAACCGCAACCTACTTTGCTTGATGAGACGTCTTGGCTTTATTCCTAATAAACTCTAAACTCTAACCTAACAATCCGCCTTAAGGATTATCCTGACTACATTTCGTAAAACACACTCTTCATCTCATACAGTAGTCATATTCATAAATAATTCCTTGTATCACTAAACTTTATTACGGAATTCGGCAACTGCAATGTCGTTACTTCGTCCGGCATTTCTTCCGTTTTGCCTCCAGTACATGTCATGTCATCGGAAAAGTTGCTTCCAAAATACACATACATACATGCATTTATCTTAACCAAAATCGGCTTACTATACTTATTGCACACCATTAAGTAAAATTTCCTTCAGGTGGACTGAAGGTGTCTCACAATGTTTCGCCCTGTCTCTTCCTGCCTCCGAATCTTCTTAAGCCATTAAGTCCCCTGACGATATTGATGCACCACCCGTAAGCTTCTTACTAGTGAGAGCATCCTTGAACTTTGCCGTTCAATTAAAGGGAACCATAAAATCTGTAATCTAGTGTAGATGACTGACTTAATCTCTGTCCTCTGGTCGGTAATTAAGTTCGCATTTATTTTCGCCTAGGTCAACACGTCGTCCTTGCAAATGCAATTTCCACTTGAAGACGAGGACATTAAAGGCACTTTATTATGCTTGCCAACTGGTCGCACTTTGACCCAAGAAAAAAAAATATACTATACTATATATATATATATATTTCATCATTAAATTAGTAATTGGACTTTGGTCCTAAGTATACAGGAAAGTCGCTGTTTATATGTACTAACAGCCTGACCCTTAGCGAATTGTCCACGGGGGGAGGCGTTATTATTACTTCTCGGTAAACTGAGATGAAAAAGTTCAAACACGAATCGAGATTAACCTGCAGGCAGTGTATTCCTTGAACCACTCAAACTGCACGAATAACATTTCAAGGAATTTCATAAAAACCTGATTTATATTAATCTTTTGTGCCAGGACAACGCCACGCAGTGACCCTCTTTTTTATGCCTCTCATCCTTTTTTGTTTTCGTTTTTGTTATTGTTTGTCCAAACAACAAGGAGTCATCGTTCGATAGAAAAGCATTGGTCCTTTCTATACTTCATGCTGGAATCAATTCAAACAAATCAGGATTAATTGAATTTCACAGGACACAACAGGATAACAAAAAAAAAAAAAGAAAATCAATTTTTTCCCCCAGTATCTGAAGGTAAATACTTTAGCCAGTGGGGGTAGGCCTTGTTTCCCTTTTTTCTGTATCCGACGCGCTGTGGTGGGGGCGAGTTTATTTACATGTAAACGTGCGCGTTTTTCCTCCCCCTAACTGTTTCGTATACCTTTTTCGATTGTCGGGGCGGGTGGCTGAAGTGTGAAAGTGGGAGTGTAGTGGCAACACCAAGCCGACCTAGGCCAACCGGGAAAACCCCGAGTTGCGGAATGTTTTCCCAGTGAATTGGAAAATTACTTTCAATCATGTTGACATACAAGTTTTCACCAGCAGGAGTACCAGCGAGGACACTCGCACACACCACCCATTTGGCTGACATATTCCGTTGACGTGTGAGTATGTGCTTAGATCGGTTTGTAGAGCTAGGAGCCGAACTGGAACTAGAGGAGGCGCTGCTACAGCGACATGTCCATTCGTTGGCCACCCAATTTGTGTCTCGGTGGTGGCAGCGACAGCCGAAGCAGTTTAACACATCTGTGTGCCTAGGGCAGTGCATCTGCAGTGAATATTGGTATACCGTTCGACAGACAACTAACAACCGTGGTGGAGGCGGTGGCGATAGCCTGTGTGAAATGTGTGGTCGCAGCAATGCATGGGGGGACGCTGCTGCTACAGAAGCGCCCAGTGGACACTTTCGTGTCCGTAAACCGCCTTAGGGAGCTGTATGCAGTTAGACAGCTGGGTGTTCTGCGTTACATTGTTTGGTGAAGCGAAAGGGATGTTCCATTTGAGCGCGGCGAATTGATATAAGTTTGCAATATTTTTTTTCCTCAGTCACAGTTTTGTTCAATGTGTCGGCCTTCATGTGTGAAGCAGAGATAAAACTGGGGGCTAATTCGAGGGCGGAACTGGTTATGTTTATTTTCTGCGACAACATTTCAATGGGCAGGCAAACATATTCTTGGGTTACATTTTCGCATTTAGATGGGCAAATTGGTGTCGGTGTGTGCAGAAGGATTCCGGTCCGGTCCGGTTTGTGTAGATTGCTGGAATTTTAGTTTTGGAAATAATATGTCAAGCTGCTCTGTTCTTTAGGTTTGCAGGTCAAATGAATTCAGTTTAAATGATACCCTATACAGTGACTATTAATAGCCGTGGTGGGCATCTAGGTTATTGGAAAAAAAAGTATGTACTGTCGGAGTAACGTGGTATCTGCATCAGGAAACATGAAACGATTTATGACCAAGCTCGATAATATTGAGAAGAAAGTCGCTTCGCTTAGTGATCTCGCGTCAAAAAAATCCCGCGACGCAATATCTAAAACTTTTATTGCCACACAAACGTCATCCACCTCGAATTCTATCTCCAATCTCACCCACCGAATCGAAGAACTTAATTCATCTATGCAGAACTCTATTCACGGTGACATGAGTGCTTTAAACCAATCGCTATCGAGCTACCTCCCCACTGTGCAATCTTTAGCCAATAACATGGCTACTCAACTGGTACGCGCGGAGGAAATGCACCGAACTCTGATGGACGAATCTGCTACCACCAGGTTGACTATCGCTGAAGTCCTTGAGGAATTGCAAGTTACTTCCGGTAAGTTAGACAACTTCTCTAGCGACCATCAGACCCTTTACAATAAATCGCTACATGACGAGTTGTTCAACGCTGAAACTGAATTTGCTGAATTCGCTGGCCCTGCACCTCAAACTGCTCCCCGGATTTCGCTTCCTCATTCACCTCCTCATCGATCTACTGCGATCCCGACCCCCGTCGTCGCTAGCGCCCCACACCGTCATCCATCCCCACCTCGCTTCATAGAACGACTCGGTACAAAATGGACCCTTACAGATTGGAATGAAAGGCTCCAAAAATTATCACGGAGTAACCACTCTACTTACACCATCAGGGTTTCAACTCGACATGTCGACGTTTCATGGGTCCAGAATCTATTTCTTGGTAGATATAATATTAATCTAATCGACTGCCGAAAAATCTCCAGTACGCCATGTATTTTCGAATTCAAGTTGCCCTCAAGATATGATTGGATTTTCTCATCCTCAACCGGAGACGTGCTCAATTTAGGGGGCCTTACCATCAAAAAATGCACAGCTGACACTAACAATAATGTTAAGCCTAGTTCTAAGTCGAAATCCACTAACAAAAATCTTAAGTCTCGCTCTAAGCCTAAAAAGCTCAATAATACTAAGCCTAAGTCTAAGATCACGCCCAACCCTAAACCCAATCCTCACTCCAACTCCAGGCCGCACTCCGATTCCAACTGGAGTCTCAAAGCTGGTCCTCTACCTGTCTTCTTCCCTCGAATACGTCAACCTGTCTCTGCCTCACGTCACCAGCCCCAACGCGTCTCATTCAATCTAACCCCTACTTCTCAAACTATCTCCTCTCCACCATCAACATCTTTAGTTAATCCACCCACCAACAATTTCTTTCCTAATTTTGACCTCACAACCGGTGCTAAGTATCCCAATTTCATATCCTCTCATACCTTAAACCCCACCTCAGAATCTAATTCTGCACTCACCCCCACCTCCTGCTCTACCTCCAACCCCCCTCCCACTCCCGCACCAAACCCACCATCTACTACTCCCCCTCCCTCAATCTCCTTTTCCAGTCCTTCCTTTCTCGATCCCCTAATGCCGCCGTCAGTCAAACTAACACAGCAAACCTCTGACACCTCAGAATGTCGCTATGCACTTTCCAGACTCAGAGAAAGAAATATATACGACAACATACGCCTCTTTCTAGCATATTTACACGACAAATCTGACTCGGTTTGTTTTGAGGGTAAAACCAAAACCAGTGTTATGGTTTCCATCCAGCAGGAAGGCCTTCCTACCGACCCTACCAGCCTCAGGACCCTTTATACCCGGTACCACGAGATTTTCAATTTGTCTCCCCAAAAAGTAGCTGATGACCTTGCTGCCTTTGGCAACTATGTACACTCCAAAAGAGTCTCACACCTTCAACGTAGCAGGATGGACCACGAAAAGTTTTTTCGTTCATAACCGGGCACCAATGTTAGTTCATCAACCCCTCTCCTATCTAAACGTCCGAGGCCTACGAACTAAAACAGCCTCTTTGTTACCCCCACGCTTTTCCAATTGCAATATTAATCATTTATCCATATATTACCAGAATGTACGCGGACTGCGCACCAAATCCTCCACTGTCTTCCTTAACTCCCAAACGCTCCCCTACGATGTTTTCGCGCTCACTGAAACAAATCTTTCCCCAGCCTTTAAGTCTAACGAGTTCTTTACCTCTGACTTTATCGTCTTCCGTGATGATGGTCTTGAAAAACTCGATGAATCTTCTGGTCGCGGTGTTCTCTTAGCTATACACAACCGATACGACTCAGAACTTTATAAAACTTCGCATACTGCTGAATTTGAGTTCATCTGCGCTAAAATTACCATCCTCAAACATAATCTGTATCTCCTTTGTTGCTACATCCGCCCCTCTCAACCTATTCAAGGCTACCAACTCGCTATAGATGCTATAGACTCTGTCTTTGATGTCACGGATCCCTGCGATGAGGTCATTGTCCTAGGCGATTTTAATCTTCCGCATCTTCAATGGGTTCAGTCTGAGGATGAATCCCATTTCAATCCCTCAAATGCAACCTCAGACAAGGAAATCCTTTTCATAGATAGTCTCTCCAACTCTGGTCTCCATCAAATCAGCGGCATAACTAATAGCCTTGATAGACAACTAGACCTTATTTTCTCATCCGATGCTGAAAATTGCATTGTTACGGCAAGTAACCATCTTCTCTCTACACTTGACCGCTACCATCCACCCCTCTTCCTCTCCTTTGCATATGGCGACCTAAATTCTAATTCTCATTCTCAGACCACATACAGCTTTAATTTCCGAAAAGCTGATTTTGCCAAGCTCAACAACTTGCTCAGCAACGCCGCCTTTAACTACAGAGGTATTTCTGTGGATATGGCTCTTGCATCGTTCTATTCTCTAATCTTCGATTGCCTTCTGCAAACTGTTCCGTACTCGCCCAAAAAAAATTATTCTTCGTCCCCACCGTGGTATAATAAACAATTGCGCGGGCTTCGTAATAAGAGGAACAAACTTTGGAGGGCATTCCTTAAATCTCGCTCTGACTCTGACTACTCCCTTTATCAGTACACACATAAACACTTCGCTGAACTAAGCGAGGTTCTTTATCATGATTACATTGTCCGTATGCAATCAAATCTAATTTCTGACCCTAAACGTTTTTATCATTTCATTAATTCGAAACGTAAATCCGACAGCTATCCATCTACCCTCAAACTTGCCAACACCTCCTCGTCGGACCCTAAAACTGTTGCAAACCTATTTGCTCACTTTTTTAGCCAGTCGTTTACTGACCACACCCCCGAACCTGACCTTGACTACTTCTCTTACATGGATAACTGCGCTCAAACATCCTTAGTCTCGGTCAATATCACTTCGCAACTTGTCACGGAGAAGATTAATAATCTTAAGGATGACTACTCCCCCGGTCCTGACGGGTTGCCCGCTATTGTCTTAAAAAAATGTGTGGCACACTTGGCGAAACCCTTGACCTCTATTTTTCTCATGTCCATTTCTCAAGAATATTTTCCTTTGCTTTGGAAAAAATCATTTATCACACCCACTCATAAGAAAGGCCCAAAGAACGATATAATCAACTATCGACCTATAGCCAAACTTTCATCCATACCCAAACTCTTTGAGAGCATTGTATACGACACAATGTTTTTTCATTGTAAATCGTTATTCTCCACCAAGCAACACGGTTTCCTCAAAGGCAGATCGACAACCACCAACCTAACAGAATTTGTTTCTCAGGCACTGAGTGCATTTGAAGATGGTTGCGATATCGATGTAATAGCTACTGACTTCAGTAAAGCTTTTGATAAAATCTCTCACCCAATTATTATTCTGAAGCTGAAAGCTCTCGGTTTTCCACCAGGTTTCATCAGATGGATCCAATCATACCTCGAAAATCGGCAGTACGAAGTTATATTTAGGTCCTCTGTCTCTAATCCCTTCACGGCAACATCAGGCGTCCCTCAAGGCAGTCACCTGGGTCCCTTAATTTTTGTCCTTACCACTAATGATGTCGAATGCATTATCAAAGACTCCTATCTTTCTATCTATGCCGATGACATGAAAATATTCAAATTCATATCTTCCACCACGGACTCTCGCTTTCTCCAAGACGACCTAAACAGATTTTTTACCTGGTGTCAAAAAAATTATCTCGAACTTAATACCAGCAAATGTCAATACATGACGTACTCCCGTAAACGCCTTCCACCACACCACAGGAATTACTTTCTGTGCAACGAACCTGTCCCTCCAGTCTCATCTTTGCGCGACTTAGGTGTCATCTGCGACAGGGAGCTTAATTTCCGTTCGCATATTGACAACATCATATGTAGAGCCAACTCTGCGCTTGGCTTTGTGAAACGTTGGTCTAAGGAATTTTCAGACCCGTACGTTACCAAATCGCTCTACATCACCTTCGTCAGACCCATCCTTGAATATGCCAGCCAAGTTTGGTCCCCTCATTATGCTGTCCACGTCCGACGTATTGAAGCTGTCCAACGCAGGTTTATACGTTTTGCCCTCCGTGGTCTTCCCTGGGTTGATAGCTTCAATTTGCCTCCCTACAATGAACGCCTGAAACTGATCGATCTACAGTCCCTCGAAAACCGCCGCATAAATGCCGACCTTCTATTTCTTCATCGTTTAATATCTGGTCACATCGATTCCCCATCGCTTCTTGCATCGGTCTCATTCAATACCAACTCCCGGTGCCTCAGGTCTACTCCCCTTTTCCGACTCAGAACTCACCGCACCAATTATGGTTATAATGCACCTCTCCCGAGAATGCTTCGTTCGGCTAACAATATGGATAGCTCCTTTGATTTTCACTATAGCAGGGCCACCCTTCGGAATTTCCTTCACCGTCGTCCCAATTCCGCCTAACCACTATCTCACATCTGCTCTCTTCTAACCCTACCCCCTCTTTTTTCTCTTGATAGTTTGTAAGTTTAGTTGGTAAGTTTAGTTTGTAAGTTTAGTTTGTTTAAGTATAGCTTGTATTAAGCTTAATAAAGTGCCGGTAGAGCCGGCATCAAATCAAATCAAATCAAAAAATTCAACTTCCTCGATGGGGCTATAAGTTTTAACTTCAAGCAGCATCCTTTTCTATTAGTACGATCTATTTGGTGGTCAAAAGCACATGGTACCATGACTTGCGCGGACTTCGCAAGGGAAATGTACCATATCACAGATCTATGACCGAGCTTACCTCGGTTTTAAACTGAGTTCGGATTTCTTATGTAATCAACAAACAAATTTGGTAGTTGATCGCATCTACGGAGCTCTGAAAAACTTGCTTGTTTACGCCAATTTAGATTTCTTATTTGAAGACTTGTAGCGTTTAACAATAAAACGAGGTATATTTACATATCTCTTCAGAAAGAGTGATCGTTTATCAACTTACAAAACAAAGATTTTGGGTTCTACCATATCTGCTTCTTACAATCATGAAGAACTTTAAACTTGATGCCTAAACATCATGCCTGGTTCCGTTCTTTGCAAATGCCTTTCAAATTCTCTACAATAGGAAGCATAAAACAATTTAAGTTTAAAAACTATACATTTAAATATTCTTCTACTCTTGTCAGCTATTGTTTGATCTGCTGAGATGTCAAATAACGATATACATATATACATGAGATGAGAAGTTTTCGTGAGAATGGATGGAAATCTGATGTTTCTGTTTCAAATTTTAGTGCAAAATCCCCCTGACTTGTGCAGTTTGATGATTGCGTTCCTGCACTAAAGATGTTGATGTTCTTTTTAGCAATAAAATACTTTTACGTGATTTTAAGATTTTTTTTGACAATTTCTTGTCTTTCTCTGTGACTGAACTTAAATAATGTAAATAGCCGACGATTTTGACGGAGAGATCTCTAAATATTCCGTTTGAATAGATTTGATAGAAGAGGGATTTAAAATCTTTGGACGTGCGAGCTTAAAATATTTTGTAGAGCGATTTGTAGTTCGAGCAGACACCGGTTTTTGTCCCAAAATTCATTATGAATCAGTTTTTCTGAAAGGGCTTATAGAAGTCGCACCTAGATGTCAGTTGCGAATAATTTCTGAACACTACCTTTTGTTATGTCATCTTTGACATTTGTAAAGTAGACACATGTACAAACCATGAAACAATAGAATAATGCATTAAAGATATTCAAACTTACTATGAAAATGGACAATCTTTAAAAAATACATATCGTTAAATTCGTTTCACATCATCATTCAAATGTGTCAAAGGTTAATTGAAAGAAGTGGTTCTCTCAAAGATTGAAAAAGGTCTTAAAAACCGAAAAGTGGGCGCTGTACTTAGAACATCGCTGCTGTAGCACAAACTATCGCAGAAGAATCTTCAACGTCGATATCACGACGATCTCATTGAGTGCTTGGCGTATTAGGATTTGCAATGCTTTTTTTCAAAATCCAATTAACACCAGAACGTAGAACTTTCGTCAAATGTTTGTTAGAAAATGATGGTACATGATGGCCTGTAGACGTTGGATGTTATTCGTCACATTTTTCAAAAAATGCAAACACCAGACAAAATCGAGGTATTTACAGGACTTCCGAAAAACCCTACATTATGCCATCGTAGCTGCGGGCATAACTTCTATACTCTATTCACCTCTTACACTTCCGGGACCGGAAAACTTGAGGAATTTTTCTTTTAAAACAAGATAAAACAATTGTTCGTCTTCATTAAGATTCATGCCTCATCTAACGCTTTCTAATCCTCTGCATTAAGGATTTCCTCGTATGGAAACAAATTTTGGTTAATCTTTTGCACCTGATCCTGGGTGTGGATGTAGTTGCCGGTGGAGTGCAAGAGGACCTAAACCTTCCTAGACATATCCCTCTAATTAGTGCAATGATCAAATGCTAGAGTTCTTAGCAAACTGAAGTACATTCAGTGAAGGGTGATCCATTTCTACTCCGCATCCATACATATATCTAACCAGTATCATGAGATGTTCCTCAAGAGTACTGTAGCCCGTTCATATGTCACACTTTAACTTAGAGCAAAGCCAGTTATGGCTTCATCCAAAATCCGATCTCACATCTCATAGAAAACAACCTCAGTTTTGACCTGATTGACCGAAATGCAATCATGGTCCGACGGACAAACGACATCTAATGGAATTTTAAGTGAAATCTAGGACAAGTACCTCCTCAGGTACGTTAAAATTACAAAAATTTGCATAATCCCCGCAAAGAAAAAGAAATCCCTTTGTTTACATTTGCATAACGTTAAGACGCTTATTGACGAAACATCTAACCTTTCCAGATGTAGCCTTTTCTGCTGAGTTGCGGCGACACTTGAATAAATGAAGAAATTGCAACCTAGTCTCAGTACTCACTTGAGGGAAGTTTCAAATTAATTGTTGTCAGTTACTATTGGCGACTTTTTTTTTCAAGTGACTTCCCTAAGGACATAATTAGCAATCATCACAGGCAGGAGGTAGAAATAAAGTAAAGAAGCAAAAAAAAAAGCAGAACAACTAGAAAAGGACTTTGAACAACAATAATTATCCGGAAAAACTTTTCTTAATGAGCAATTCTTGCACTCCTCTACGCGCTCCGCCCACTGTTGCTTCCCAGCAATTGGCAATCTTCAATCCAGCAATCTGTGCTACTCCAAGGAAATCACTGGACAGCAGCGCAAAACTTCCTTGTTAATTAACATTTTTAAGTGATTTCTGGCGTCGAAAAGAACAGCAAAAGTAAAATTGGTCCCTTAGCGACAAATAATTGGCGGAACACGTTCCTAGAATAGCGTTCGTTCGTTTGTTTGTTCGTTTGTTCGTTCGTCACCTCTTGACTACGACTATGTCGACTGGCCTGGCTCCTTGTTATTATTGACAGATGACAGCACCAGTTAAGGACATTCAATAATTCCTAATTGAGAGAAATCGTTCCTAAATTATACACCCTCTTGCTGGCAACAGGACCAACAGAAGTTTAATATTCTTGTCAGGTTAACGACGATAACTGTCTGAGGACTGAGTTAATTAGTCCACGAATTAGTAGTCGCGACACTCAATTCCTATAGTGTGTCCTGCTTTGTTTGTAGTTTGATTTCGATGGTATTTTATCAAATAATTAATATCTCTCGCAATGGCGGCATCGTCTGTTTGTTAATTAAGAGAAGTACACTCGCTGCAGAGCTCTGATGCGGCGCCCACCATTAATATTATTGTTCACACGAGCCAGGATAATGCAGTATAATCAGAGCACACCGTTCCAACCACCATTATAGTTATTATTGTTATCACCCAAATGATTATCCTTAGTCAGTAAAATGTCAGGCTTGATTGCAATCAAGTTGTGGCTGTGGTACGCAGCCTGGGGGTGCCCGTACTTAAAACACTGAATAATGCTTCAGTGCTTTTGCAAATCAGCAAATGAATTTGCATTCGGAAAACAATTGGCATTGCGACACTGACTGAGGGTAGAGGTAGAGGTAGAGTATGATGCTTGGTGTTTACTCAAGCATCCACCCAGATTGGTCGACGATTGATGCATACGGATGCCAGGCCGGATTATGGCCTACGGTGCGTGAGTGACTAATTATCGACCAATTGTGACCGATAATTACGGATAATTGCATTTATTCAGTAGGCTATTAAAATTCATTATATTGCAAAAGTTGTGTGTATTTACAGTCATGGACTGTGGAACGGTGTCAAGTGCGCCTGGACGAGATTAATGAGGTCGGGCTTGTGAACCACCCATTCGCTGATGCAGCAAAGTGAAAAATTGACATCGGATTGGTTCGCTTCACATTCCACATTCTATATGTTTGTTTCATTTGTTTAAGGCGTTAAAGCTGGCTTTGAGGCTATCCAAATGGTAATCTGGGATGTTTGGTGGAAGTTACATTCTCTCCGGTAATTACCACTTTTGCTAATGGATTCGTATACGTTCATGGTACTATGCCTTTATTGACAGTATAATCCTACGATTTCCAAGTTTTGATATACATCGCCTTCCTCATTACATCACACTGTGTATGGTGCGTTAAGAAAATATGTACTTAAACGTCATATTAGCAATTCAAACCTATCTTAAAGAAATACTTTCTTGGCGGGATGAGAACATAGTTTCCTTTTGGTGGGAAATAAATCCACATTTTTAAGATGAAATTATTTCCCACAAAAAGTGAGTAATAATTACTTCACACGGGAGATAACTTCACCCCAAGTGGGAAATATAAATTTGATCTTTTCTTAACATATGTCACCAGACTAGCGATCCATGGGAAAGTATAGGACGCATCCTCGCGGTGTACAGCTATATGACCATCATTAAACAAACTCCCTACCACGCAGGCTTCCTTTACACGCTGCTCAATATTAAGTTTCAAGCTAAGTTTTGGATCAAGTACCACACTAAAGTACTTGACATTGGGAGGTAGAGTAATTGGTCGGTATTTTTGTTTTAGTGGTAAAGAGCATCAGTTTACAAAAACTGGCCCATTTGTTAAGCTTGTAAAAAGTACCTTCTACAATCTCACTAATTACCTTGACTCATATCGACTAAGATTGTTGATAAACCAATGAACAGGAGGTATCACCACACTCTGAGTAGTTCCTCTTATGGCAGATACGTTGGAACTGTTCTTACCAAAGCCGATTCAAAACAAAAAAGCTGCAAAAACTCTCTAGAGATATCTGAACGAGTCTCATCCGACCTGTTAATAAAGCGGGCAGAGTCTTTTATAGTTTCAACGGATTGGCAGCCAAGGATTTTGCTTTACTTTAAGACAATCGTTGCCAAAACTTGTGCTTAAAATAGATATTGGTGATCTCTCATCTCTAGTGATCTTCCTAAGATTGGATAGATCTACGTTCTGCCAAGGTGGGGCTTTCTTCTTGCTGCAGTTAAGGGATCTTGGTAGGTCTTATCACGATGAAGCGCAACAAGTCCGCAAAAGAAACAAAATTATGACACAATATGTCTAGCGACATTTGGTTATTCAATATTAAAAAGGTTGCTAGAGCAGAGGCATTTTACTATTCTAGTACAATTTCATTTGAACAGAACCCAAGGGGTCCAATTTTGTCGTTTTTTAATTTATTAACCTGACCGGTCTTAGCAGCCTTAATCACGACTTGAAAGTCTTCTCTTAATTGGAAAACCCAAACTCACCCGAACACAAAAATAATAGAAAAAAACATTCTATGACTCATAATTTTAGGCCAAATTCGCTGCGAGCCACATGAAATACTATTATGGCCCCATTCTGCCGGAAAGCATGCGCATGCATGAATATATTAAATTTCCACCATCCATGCTGCAATTCGACTACATACCTACATATAATGCTTGTGTAGTTCCGGAACGGATGAAATAGAGGAAAAGCAGATGGATATTCCATTCGATGGGTAGTAGTTTCTGTGCATCACTTTATCTACGTACATATCTCCACATGAAATAAATTTATCTGCCATCGATTTTATGTGCCTGGCAACAAAACATAAAGTACCGCCTCGCGTTTCGATACTCAGCGATGCCGAATTGTTTAGCTCATTCCATTATGGCATGCCATTGTGGAGGAAATAGATAAACGAAAACAGTCAACATTTTGGCAGGTATACCCTTGTATTGTTTTTCCTCTCGCAATTTGATTGCAATCCTTTTTTCTACTGCCGCATATTTCAGCACGCAGTTCGGTGTTGAATTGAAATGCAAATCGAAAATTCTGAACCAACACCTAGTCCCTACAACACTGCAGGATGACGATTTGTGTCGGCTTAAAGCTTAAACACAAAATAAATTGTTAAACTTAAACCTTGAAATCGTGTTCCTATTTATCATATCAATCCAAGGTCTGTGTCATATGTCAAAATGTTCGAAATGACTAGTCGGCTCATTTGCAACTGCCAAACGGAGAATCCTTCGACTACAGCCACTCCAGTGTGTCTCACTGTGAAGAAGCAACAAATGCTGGGATTTTTCATTCAAATTGACTGATGCAGCAAATCTTCTTCGGAAATCATCATCTCACATGCCAGCGCTCGTCGCTTTGAATCCAACAGTTGACAAGAAAATCAGATATTCATTATAGTCACGAAATTCAGTAAAGAAACCACACACAGTCTCACATACATAGATCTCCATGACATCTATCATAGGAACGAGTTGAATAGTGTTGTAGTGCCATCAAAGTCCTGGCATAAAATACCAAAATAAATTTCCCATAACAGAAAGAATACGGGTGTACGAGGACGAAATAAGGAAATAAAAAAGGAAGAACTATCGGGAATCCACAGCGCAGCTTCGTCGCTTCGTGTGCCATCATGCCTTGTACTATTTATCATCTTCGGATGATTTATTGGCATTTCAGCCAACAACTTAACATATACACACATACACAACACAATTTTCCTATTAGCAGGATGGTGGCCGAGAGTAATGTGATCTCGACGTCCTTCATTGGGATGCGGGGGAGAAATATTGAAACTACTTTCGTAATTTATTGCTCGGTGACTTATGAGATTTCGATTACAAAATGTCTTTCTCTGGGTTGTCTCTTCTCGGGGACAATCAGTTGTAATTTGGATGGACAGAACAGATCCACTTTGAATGAAAACAATCCTTAACAGGAATTGCGATGAAAGATAGACGGGAAACCCATTGAGACAGTTGCTTTAAGTGAGTGCATCCTTTATCCTTAAATAAATGAAATATGATTTTTCGATATTATGGACTTGACTCTTTTTGAAGGGTTTTTTTTTCCAATTGATTGATTCATTGATTTTGTACTTTAGTGATAGTGTATGCCACTATAATCGTTGGTCTGAAGCAAAACTCCAACTTAACTAACTTAACTGGAAAAAACTAAACGAGGCTGCTACAGCAATTAAGCTAAGATCTCCCAACAATAAAACGAGCAACTCACTGGATATGCCGTCAATTGCTACAGGTCACTGGTCACCTGCAACAGGGGTTACAAATTCTCTATATCAAACAGAATGGAATAGACACAACGTGATGTCCTGCACCAGGAATTACTGTCAATTTTTACGGGCAGGTACAAAATCGAGGATGGAGTCGGTGCCGGAGTCTTATCAAAAGCCCTGGACTATTGTAGCGATTTTTAAGCAGAAGTCAATGCCATTTATCAAGCAGCTGATTAGTTTTAAGCTAGCCTTCCGGCTCTGTCATGGGGGTATCCCAAATCGCATCAATCTTGGGTTCTGCCCAACTTCATCAAGCATCATCTGTTGTCAAGCAGCCTAAGCCTCCCAAGAGTTGAAAAGAGGCTACCATATGGGCCCAATATGAACGTTCGGATGATGTTAGAACCGAGAACATCTAATTCTGACGTGATCCACTCTATTGATCCCTGTAGCATCATTTCATTTCATCTGGTTGCTCTTCATTTGGGAAGATCAAGCAACAAAGAAATGGATTTATGTAGTTGAATTCGCAGGAAAGAAAACGGTTCAAATATGTTTCAAGCATAGGCATGAGCAGAGAAAGGGCTGTCGCTTTTGCCAGAACCGCCCCTTCCCCCAACTCAGAGCGAAGCCTAGCGCGTAAGATACGAAGACCAGACTGATCATTGGCTGCCAAGAAGGTCAGGATATGACCTATACCTAACGTTCTTACTTTGGTGGCTAGACCTGTGAGGTAAGTGCTTTCTTCAGACAAAGATATAGTATTACGAAGCTGAGAAGCTTTCTCACAGGTCAATGGGGCCTGAAATATCGACTCAAAAAAAGACCATGTTTCCATCTTATTTGAAGGATAAGGTAAGCCATAGAGCTAAATGTGAAGAGAATAAGCCCTGTCATTACAATCAACCCACTAACCAAACAAACTAAGAATACAAAAAAAAAATAGGTTCACATGCACAGTATTTCTTCTATTCCCTTCTCTGCGAGTGACTAAAGAAACTATCACACGATTAACTCATTTCCATGAGTTGCCACATTCATACATTAAATTCCTCTTCCTAAGCGTCTCCAATTACTTACCCCATTCTTTTCGCAAACACCACCAGCGTTCTTAAGATCCCCCGTCCACGCAAGTCCCAAGGTTCCCATTTCAAAATCACGATACGTAAACATGTACGCCAGACAAAAAGCATCATAGTCTTCCTCTGAAAAGATAAAAAGTAACAAATGTAAATACCGACCAAACAATTAATTTTATTATAGAATGCAAGATCCACCCGACTGGAATAATAAGTGCGCGTCACGCTGGACAATGCCATTGTTGCGGATGGCTAAGTCTCGGGTATTTTCCACGTCAGTCCGCGCGCTGCAGCTCAATTGAAGTGCTTTCAATGCGGATGCGGATAAGTCCCGATTGTGTAATGCCATGCCCGCCCTCACTTAAGACCAAGCCCAAGCCAATGCGACCATATTTCCTTCGCCCACCTGACGAACACCGCCGCTCGGTGGTTGAGTTCAGTCATCGAAAAAAATGAGAAAAAACGCGCACAAAATGAGAACGCAAAAATTTTCCTTTTCATATGCAAATCTATTTCGGTGGGAGATAATTTATCATGCAAAATTCTGGAGGATGGTCTGCAGCCAAACAGAGGAGGACGAGTAGGTGTGGTAACAATAAACAGACAATTTTGCGACATAAACATCTGAGAGGGAAATGCGGTTGGATTTTGCGGCTGAACGAGTCCTTTATGTTTGCTTCATCCGCCAAGTATGACATAAAAAAAAAAATGAGAAAAACACGTTTCGGTTTGGTTTTCAAATGGAAATAGAAGACGACACTTCGAGGGGATCCGGATAATACGTCATATTTAGCACACAAATTTCAGGGATTAATTCAATAATGTCTCATGAACATCAATCACGCACACACAACCCTTAAATGTGTCAGGAAAGTTTATGCAATCTGTCATGTTGTCATGGTGTAGGTAACTCACAGCGTAAACTTTATTTCCTTTTGGTGAACTTGCAAATGAGACTTAGCTGCTATTTCTGGTACATATTCTGAATGGGATTTGAGATTACTTGGTGAGTGAATCTGTACTTTTTGTTGGCCATCACAATGTGGGAGTATTTTCACACGTCGATTACTCAACCTAAGAAAGTTTTGTAAGAAATGGGATCAAGATATATCGTTTAAGGTCAAAGCAAAGCTGGTGTGTGCTAGGGTGACATGTTTTCGTTATGGCCATTAGGGAAGTGTCATTATCCAAATTCGATTTCATAAGAACGGATTTGGTAGACACGTTTTTGAATGGCAATAATTAACATTTGGCATTATAGGAAATAGGTTCCGTCATGGTCACTCAAACTGGTGTCCTCTTCGTTTCGATTTAAGGACTACCTCTTCGTACCGACTTACCGAATCTATATAAGACTTTATTTGAACAGAAAAATTGACAGTATGGAGGAAGGTACTAGGTGATGGTATCTTCTGGGATCCTTTAAGTGCTAGCCAATTGCAGCACTTGTATAATATGGAAGATATCGACAGAACGATGAGTATCCAAATGACAAATTATATCCAATTTTTGAAGTGTGAATGCCGAGGATACATCCCAATGGACCACTCGATCCTACAACCCATTAGCCTCCTTTTCTCTAGGATTTCAAAGGACTTCCATAACATGCCCTACTAGAGCGATTTCTCCATTCGCCGTGTTTTGAGGCTACTTTGGGCCCAGTATAACGAAAAAAGGAGCAGAAAGCTTCCGTCTCTGGCCATCCTCACAGGCCACACCCCAGTAGAATGGGACTCAAAGGAATGCGAACTCTGCGAATGTTCAAGCCTCACCAGAATCTGACACCAAACCTTTTTTCTTAAAATTCATAATGAAAACGACTTGGTTCAGGAGGGTCGCTCCCGCCATGGACTAAAGATTTTAAATTTCTGCTTTTATATTTTTTGAGGTATCCCACACTGGAGAACACAATGGATCCGTCGATATCCGAGTGAGACTGCTCTCTCCTAATGGTTTTGCAGTCACCCCCTTAACTTAACCCAAGCTAAACTAGTGTCCTTTAAAACATTAAAGAAGGAACCACACTGTAGGGACATTCTACGAAAATTTGGTAGGTAGACCAATTGGCCTTAGAAATTGTAAAAACCCACTCGATTCAGATAGACATAATGAGAACTCCTTGTTCCTTAAAACAAAATGTCATTGCAAATCGTATGTACAGCATTACTAATTCATTTTTGAAAAAAAAAGTGGATATAGAAAAATTTGCCTTTCCGGTGACGACATAGCTATGACGAGTGCAATCATGCAGTGCATCGCGTTCAGTTACTGATGTACCCAAGTACTTATTTTAAAAAGGACATTTATTCAAACTGATAGCGTGGGTCAAAAAAGTTAGAATAACTCTACTATAAGTGGAGCTAAAGTGACTAGTAAGTCCAGGAAACGCCAGCGCGTGGAGTCACCTCCATTGGATTCGAGCTCTGCTCGCTCAAATGCCACAATCAGCTAATAGTAACTTATGGTGACTCCAAGCTGGTACTCATTTATGGTCGATGGCAAAAGAAAGAAGCGTGGTTAACGTGGTATCTATGTCACCTTCATTGAGTCGTAATAAGTAAGCTTTTGCTAGAGAATCCACTTCCAATACCAAATTTTTGTCCAATACTGGTTCTTACCGTGAACAGAAAGTTATGAAATGAAATTCCTAATGAAACATCGTGGTATACTTATCCTGGTCGAGTTAAATCCTAAGCCGTCACCACATAACTTCTACCGAAATGATATCCTTTTCAAAAACTCATACCCAACACACTAAACTAACGATCCTTGATAAATAATCCTTAAAAGTCACCGCTTTACTTCACTTTAACTTAACATTTCTTTGTGTTTTATCACATTTTCGTCAGCGCCTCAACAATTCAACATTTCAATCGAAATCCCAAGGATAATTTCAGGAATCTCAACTTTCTATGTCATCACTTTCTACTACTTAAGGGCAAGCAAAAAGTTTGTTTTTGCTCATTTCCTTTATTAGTTCATCATTCCTTATTAAATCCTGTCACAATCCTGTTTCTCCTGAAAACTAACTTTTGGAATATGAAAAATACAAAAGTTTTTTTGTTCCCACCCTGCTTTTGTTGTCATATCAAGAGACAAAACTTTCCATAAGAACGTCATGATCCAACCTTCATCCCCCCAAAAACAAGGACAAACAAATACATACATATATATATGACAGCAGTCCCTGGAGAATTAATGAAAAAAGGAGAATTTCTTTTACGAATAAGGACCTTATTACTTTATTTATGAATAAGCCCATGTGAGAAGGTGGATGTGGGGGAGCTGAGTCTGATTATATCATATCTCATATTAGCTGCTGCCTTTGTTCACCTGTGTGTGTAATAAATGTCCTTTGTGAGATATGCATGGGTATCCCATGATGTGCATGAAAAAAAAGGGTAAATCGATGACAGGGCACGATATACACCTAAGCTTAGCCAACCAGCATGAGGGGCAAATTCATTATTCCTTCTTCGCAATATCGATGGGGGAGTTATACCTATAGATATCCTTAGTGGATATGTGTATGTGAAGTTTCTTTTTTATTAATTGAACTATGCTATTGAAATAAAGTGGCCCTCGTTCCTGTACTTGAAGTCTTCTGTTCGTCTGTAATCCTTATGCAAGTGAAAATGGTCAAGAAATGAATTTCGTATGCACTAAGGACGATATTGCCCTATACGGAATAGCAATAAACTTTTAAGGTCCGCTCATACATACATACATACATCCATGCAGATAGGACTTGGAATCAGAAATGCGTACTACTCGGTCCTTTCACCAATGTTTCGTATAAGCACTTGAATTCCTTTTTGCCTTGGAATTCCAATGGTCCTGTATATGAGCTGCATTAAAATTAATACTGATGATCATCCGTTCCTGCAAAGAGGAGAACTCAAGTATGCACTTCAACATGGAAATACAAAATGGTGGTGGAAGAAATGCTGATGTTGTTCCTGCTATCGTTCGTTGTACTATGTACATAACACAATGACCATTCCTGTGAGATCCTGTCTCCCTATCGACTCCTATCTGCCGCTCTAATAATTTGTTGCAGAGATTTTGTGAATTGTGATGAGTGGTACTTGGACAGCGTTCCGATTGTCCGATGCCAGTGGATTGAATTTAATCGGAGAAAATTCCCCTGTGTTGTTTTGCCATTCCAGGATATTTGATTTGAGCAGGCAATGCATGTACTATCGACACTCTTCTACACGACACCCGGTTGATGAGTGGAAAACACTGAATGAAATTCCCTTTAAATTTTGTTAGTCTTTGCCTGAACTATGTCCTTAATTGGGAGCCCATAATCACTAACAACATTGGTCAGCAGTCAAATTTATGGGCGAACGTAGCGTGGTCAATGAACCATAAGTGAATTGTTTTGCAAACCAAAATATAAAAAAGAGAAAATAATAAATGCATAATAACAAAACGTTGAATATTTAATATTCCAGAATTTTATGATGTAGTAGTGTTTAAAATTTAAAAATATGTACATCATTTCATTGTCATTTAAAATAAATTGAGTTTTTTTCGTGGATGTAACCTTTGGCACTAAAGTTAAACATAAATAAATGATTGTATT
Source organism: Xylota segnis (assembly GCA_963583995.1). Lineage (NCBI taxonomy): Eukaryota > Metazoa > Arthropoda > Insecta > Diptera > Syrphidae > Xylota > Xylota segnis. The sequence continues at coordinate 16,433,453 of OY757236.1, read as the reverse complement.
TAAATGGAGCAACATTGACAAAATATTTAAAATTCACTATTATTACTGAATGAATAAGGAAATATAAAAGAGTCCCTTCTGCTTAAAGTTTAGTAATGTCGTTAATCCTAGTCCCACGAACAATTAGTTGACATATACTATATACATATACAGTATACATATACCTTCAGTCAATTAATTAAAATTAAAACGTGGCTATGCCACCTCATAGCATATGCCCAAACTAACCCACACATCAAATTTTATCGAAATCGTTAGAGCCGTTTTCGAGAAAATCCATTTTAACTGAAATCGGCCTTAAGTAAACTACCCTTAATTTTGAGGTTAGAATGAAAATTCAAATTTTGTTTCTAGAGAATATCCCACAGACCCTACACATGAAGTTTGAAGCAAATCTGTCCAGCCGTTTAGGCTGCAGTTGAATATACAGACAGACAGACAGACAGACGGAATTGCCGGACCTACTTTTTTGGACTTCTCCATCATAGTAATGTCATGTCTCGAGTTCGATTTTTTTCACGAAAGCAATACTTGCCCTATAAGTGCAAGTAAAAAAGTTTAAGGTATGATTTAGACTTTGGCGTCCTCAGTTTGTCGCTATCTATCATCGAAAATCAATGCGGACTACCACGGTCAAAGATGGAAAAAGGTCCTCGATCCAACCCATAAGCAATGTGGGGGACCACATTGAAAAAAAGCCAAATTCTCTCGATCCAACTCATAAGCAATGTGGGGGACCACACTGAAAAATGGCCAAATTCTCTCGATCCAACTCATAAGCAATATGGGGGACCACAGTGAAAAATGGCCAAATTCTCTCGATCCAACTCATAAGCAATGTGGGGGACCACAGTGCTAGATAGCCAAATTCTCTCGATCCTACTCATAAGCAATGTGGGGGACCACACTGAAAAATGGCCAAATTCTCTCGATCCAACTCGTAAGCAATATGGGGGACCACAGTGAAAGATGGTCAAAGTCGATTGGTCCACTTCATATGCAATATCTTCTCATATCTCCTCTCCCTTAGCGTTTGGGATTAAATGGACGAAATTGAACAAAAAACTTAACCAAAAAACGTTTAAGGTATGATTTAGACTTCGGCGTCCTCAGTTTGTCGCTATCTAGCATCGAAAATCAATGCGGAGTACCACGGTCAGAGATGGAAAAACGCCCTCGATCCAACCCATAAGCAATGTGGGGGACCACAGTGAAGGATGGTCAAAGTCGATTGGTCCACTTCATATGCAATATCTTCTTATATCTCCTCTCCCTTAGCGTTTTGGATTAAATGGACGAAATTTAACAAAAAACTTAACCAAAAAACGTTTAAAGTATGATTTAGACTTTGGCGTCCTCAGTTTGTCGCTATCTGGCATTCGAAAATCAATGCGGAGTACCACGGTCAAAGATGGAGAAACGCCCTCGATCCAACCCATAAGCAATGTGGGGGACCACAGTGAAAAATGGCCAAATTCTCTCGATCCAGCTCATAAGCAATGTGGGGGACCACAGTGATAGATAGCCAAATTCTCTCGATCCTACTCATAAGCAATGTGGGGGACCACACTGAAAAATGGCCAAATTCTCTCGATCCAACTCGTAAGCAATATGGGGGACCACAGTGAAAGATGGTCAAAGTCGATTGGTCCACTTCATATGCAATATCTTCTCATATCTCCTCTCCCTTAGCGTTTTGGATTAAATGGACGAAATTTAACAAAAAACTTAACCAAAAAACGTTTAAAGTATGATTTAGACTTTGGCGTCCTCAGTTTGTCGCTATCTGGCATTCGAAAATCAATGCGGAGTACCACGGTCAAAGATGGAGAAACGCCCTCGATCCAACCCATAAGCAATGTGGGGGACCACAGTGAAGGATGGTCAAAGTCGATTGGTCCACTTCATATGCAATATCTTCTTATATCTCCTCTCCCTTAGCGTTTTGGATTAAATGGACGAAATTTAACAAAAAACTTAACCAAAAAACGTTTAAGGTATGATTTAGACTTTGGCGTCCTCAGTTTGTCGCTATCTAGCATCGAAAATCAATGCGGAGTACCACGGTCAGAGATGGAAAAACGCCCTCGATCCAACCCATAAGCAATGTGGGGGACCACATTGAAAAATGGCCAAATTCTCTCGATCCAACTCATAAGCAATATGGGGGACTACAGTGAAAAATGGCCAAATTCTCTCGATCCAACTCATAAGCAATGTGGGGGACCACAGTGCTAGATAGCCAAATTCTCTCGATCCTACTCATAAGCAATGTGGGGGACCACACTGACAAATGGCCAAATTCTCTCGATCCAACTCGTAAGCAATATGGGGGACCACAGTGAAAGATGGTCAAAGTCGATTGGTCCACTTCATATGCAATATCTTCTCATATCTCCTCTCCCTTAGCGTTTGGGATTAAATGGACGAAATTGAACAAAAAACTTAACCAAAAAACGTTTAAGGTATGATTTAGACTTCGGCGTCCTCAGTTTGTCGCTATCTAGCATCGAAAATCAATGCGGAGTACCACGGTCAGAGATGGAAAAACGCCCTCGATCCAACCCATAAGCAATGTGGGGGACCACAGTGAAGGATGGTCAAAGTCGATTGGTCCACTTCATATGCAATATCTTCTTATATCTCCTCTCCCTTAGCGTTTTGGATTAAATGGACGAAATTTAACAAAAAACTTAACCAAAAAACGTTTAAAGTATGATTTAGACTTTGGCGTCCTCAGTTTGTCGCTATCTGGCATTCGAAAATCAATGCGGAGTACCACGGTCAAAGATGGAGAAACGCCCTCGATCCAACCCATAAGCAATGTGGGGGACCACAGTGAAAAATGGCCAAATTCTCTCGATCCAGCTCATAAGCAATGTGGGGGACCACAGTGATAGATAGCCAAATTCTCTCGATCCTACTCATAAGCAATGTGGGGGACCACACTGAAAAATGGTCAAATTCTCTCGATCCAACTCGTAAGCAATATGGGGGACCACAGTGAAAGATGGTCAAAGTCGATTGGTCCACTTCATATGCAATATCTTCTCATATCTCCTCTCCCTTAGCGTTTTGGATTAAATGGACGAAATCTAACAAAAAACTTAACCAAAAAACGTTTAAGGTATGATTTAGACTTTGGCGTCCTCAGTTTGTCGCTATCTAGCATCGAAAATCAATGCGGAGTACCACGGTCAGAGATGGAAAAACGCCCTCGATCCAACCCATAAGCAATGTGGGGGACCACATTGAAAAATGGCCAAATTCTCTCGATCCAACTCATAAGCAATATGGGGGACCACAGTGAAAAATGGCCAAATTCTCTCGATCCAACTCATAAGCAATGTGGGGGACCACAGTGCTAGATAGCCAAATTCTCTCGATCCTACTCATAAGCAATGTGGGGGACCACACTGAAAAATGGCCAAATTCTCTCGATCCAACTCGTAAGCAATATGGGGGACCACAGTGAAAGATGGTCAAAGTCGATTGGTCCACTTCATATGCAATATCTTCTCATATCTCCTCTCCCTTAGCGTTTTGGATTAAATGGACGAAATCTAACAAAAAACTTAACCAAAAAACGTTTAAGGTATGATTTAGACTTTGGCGTCCTCAGTTTGTCGCTATCTAGCATCGAAAATCAATGCGGAGTACCACGGTCAGAGATGGAAAAACGCCCTCGATCCAACCCATAAGCAATGTGGGGGACCACAGTGAAAAATGGCCAAATTCTCTCGATCCAGCTCATAAGCAATGTGGGGGACCACAGTGATAGATAGCCAAATTCTCTCGATCCTACTCATAAGCAATGTGGGGGACCACACTGAAAAATGGCCAAATTCTCTCGATCCAACTCGTAAGCAATATGGGGGACCACAGTGAAAGATGGTCAAAGTCGATTGGTCCACTTCATATGCAATATCTTCTCATATCTCCTCTCCCTTAGCGTTTTGGATTAAATGGACGAAATCTAACAAAAAACTTAACCAAAAAACGTTTAAGGTATGATTTAGACTTTGGCGTCCTCAGTTTGTCGCTATCTAGCATCGAAAATCAATGCGGAGTACCACGGTCAGAGATGGAAAAACGCCCTCGATCCAACCCATAAGCAATGTGGGGGACCACAGTGAAAAATGGCCAAATTCTCTCGATCCAACTCATAAGCAATGTGGGGGACCACACTGAAAAATGGCCAAATTCTCTCGATCCAACTCATAAGCAATGTGGGGGACCACAGTGATAGATAGCCAAATTCTCTCGATCCTACTCATAAGCAATGTGGGGGACCACATTGAAAAATGGCCAAATTCTCTCGATCCAACTCATAAGCAATGTGGGGGACCACAGTGATAGATAGCCAAATTCTCTCGATCCTACTCATAAGCAATATGGGGGACCACAGTGAAAAATGGCCAAATTCTCTCGATCCAACTCATAAGCAATGTGGGGGACCACAGTGATAGATAGCCAAATTCTCTCGATCCTACTCATAAGCAATATGGGGGACCACAGTGAAAAATGGCCAAATTCTCTCGATCCAACTCATAAGCAATGTGGGGGACCACAGTGATAGATAGCCAAATTCTCTCGATCCTACTCATAAGCAATGTGGGGGACCACACTGAAAAATGGCCAAATTCTCTCGATCCAACTCGTAAGCAATATGGGGGACCACAGTGAAAGATGGTCAAAGTCGATTGGTCCACTTCATATGCAATATCTTCTCATATCTCCTCTCCCTTAGCGTTTGGGATTAAATGGACAAAATTGAACAAAAAACTTAACCAAAAAACGTTTAAGGTATGATTTAGACTTCGGCGTCCTCAGTTTGTCGCTATCTAGCATCGAAAATCAATGCGGAGTACCACGGTCAGAGATGGAAAAACGCCCTCGATCCAACCCATAAGCAATGTGGGGGACCACAGTGAAGGATGGTCAAAGTCGATTGGTCCACTTCATATGCAATATCTTCTTATATCTCCTCTCCCTTAGCGTTTTGGATTAAATGGACGAAATTTAACAAAAAACTTAACCAAAAAACGTTTAAGGTATGATTTAGACTTTGGCGTCCTCAGTTTGTCGCTATCTAGCATCGAAAATCAATGCGGAGTACCACGGTCAGAGATGGAAAAACGCCCTCGATCCAACCCATAAGCAATGTGGGGGACCACATTGAAAAATGGCCAAATTCTCTCGATCCAACTCATAAGCAATATGGGGGACCACAGTGAAAAATGGCCAAATTCTCTCGATCCAACTCATAAGCAATGTGGGGGACCACAGTGCTAGATAGCCAAATTCTCTCGATCCTACTCATAAGCAATGTGGGGGACCACACTGAAAAATGGCCAAATTCTCTCGATCCAACTCGTAAGCAATATGGGGGACCACAGTGAAAGATGGTCAAAGTCGATTGGTCCACTTCATATGCAATATCTTCTCATATCTCCTCTCCCTTAGCGTTTGGGATTAAATGGACGAAATTGAACAAAAAACTTAACCAAAAAACGTTTAAGGTATGATTTAGACTTCGGCGTCCTCAGTTTGTCGCTATCTAGCATCGAAAATCAATGCGGAGTACCACGGTCAGAGATGGAAAAACGCCCTCGATCCAACCCATAAGCAATGTGGGGGACCACAGTGAAGGATGGTCAAAGTCGATTGGTCCACTTCATATGCAATATCTTCTTATATCTCCTCTCCCTTAGCGTTTTGGATTAAATGGACGAAATTTAACAAAAAACTTAACCAAAAAACGTTTAAAGTATGATTTAGACTTTGGCGTCCTCAGTTTGTCGCTATCTAGCATCGAAAATCAATGCGGAGTACCACGGTCAGAGATGGAAAAACGCCCTCGATCCAACCCATAAGCAATGTGGGGGACCACATTGAAAAATGGCCAAATTCTCTCGATCCAACTCATAAGCAATATGGGGGACCACAGTGAAAAATGGCCAAATTCTCTCGATCCAACTCATAAGCAATGTGGGGGACCACAGTGATAGATAGCCAAATTCTCTCGATCCTACTCATAAGCAATGTGGGGGACCACACTGAAAAATGGCCAAATTCTCTCGATCCAACTCGTAAGCAATATGGGGGACCACAGTGAAAGATGGTCAAAGTCGATTGGTCCACTTCATATGCAATATCTTCTCATATCTCCTCTCCCTTAGCGTTTTGGATTAAATGGACGAAATCTAACAAAAAACTTAACCAAAAAACGTTTAAGGTATGATTTAGACTTTGGCGTCCTCAGTTTGTCGCTATCTAGCATCGAAAATCAATGCGGAGTACCACGGTCAGAGATGGAAAAACGCCCTCGATCCAACCCATAAGCAATGTGGGGGACCACAGTGAAAAATGGCCAAATTCTCTCGATCCAACTCATAAGCAATGTGGGGGACCACACTGAAAAATGGCCAAATTCTCTCGATCCAACTCGTAAGCAATATGGGGGACCACAGTGAAAGATGGTCAAAGTCGATTGGTCCACTTCATATGCAATATCTTCTCATATCTCCTCTCCCTTAGCGTTTTGGATTAAATGGACGAAATTTAACAAAAAACTTAACCAAAAAACGTTTAAGGTATGATTTAGACTTTGGCGTCCTCAGTTTGTCGCTATCTAGCATCGAAAATCAATGCGGAGTACCACGGTCAGAGATGGAAAAACGCCCTCGATCCAACCCATAAGCAATGTGGGGGACCACATTGAAAAATGGCCAAATTCTCTCGATCCAACTCATAAGCAATATGGGGGACCACAGTGAAAAATGGCCAAATTCTCTCGATCCAACTCATAAGCAATGTGGGGGACCACAGTGCTAGATAGCCAAATTCTCTCGATCCTACTCATAAGCAATGTGGGGGACCACACTGAAAAATGGCCAAATTCTCTCGATCCAACTCGTAAGCAATATGGGGGACCACAGTGAAAGATGGTCAAAGTCGATTGGTCCACTTCATATGCAATATCTTCTCATATCTCCTCTCCCTTAGCGTTTGGGATTAAATGGACCAAATTGAACAAAAAACTTAACCAAAAAACGTTTAAAGTATGATTTAGACTTTGGCGTCCTCAGTTTGTCGCTATCTGGCATTCGAAAATCAATGCGGAGTACCACGGTCAAAGATGGAGAAACGCCCTCGATCCAACCCATAAGCAATGTGGGGGACCACAGTGAAAAATGGCCAAATTCTCTCGATCCAACTCATAAGCAATGTGGGGGACCACAGTGATAGATAGCCAAATTCTCTCGATCCTACTCATAAGCAATGTGGGGGACCACACTGAAAAATGGCCAAATTCTCTCGATCCAACTCGTAAGCAATATGGGGGACCACAGTGAAAGATGGTCAAAGTCGATTGGTCCACTTCATATGCAATATCTTCTCATATCTCCTCTCCCTTAGCGTTTGGGATTAAATGGACGAAATTGAACAAAAAACTTAACCAAAAAACGTTTAAGGTATGATTTAGACTTCGGCGTCCTCAGTTTGTCGCTATCAAGCATCGAAAATCAATGCGGAGTACCACGGTTAAAGTTGGAAAAAGGTCCTCGATCCAACGCACAAGCAATGTGGGGGACCACACTGAAAAATGGCCAAATTCTCTCGATCCAACTCATAAGCAATGTGGGGGAGCACAGTGAAAAATGGCCAAATTCTCTCGATCCTACTCATAAGCAATGTGGGGGACCACACTGAAAAATGGCCAAAGTCGATTGGTCCACTTCATATGCAATATCTTCTCATATCTCCTCTCCCTTAGCGTTTTGGATTAAATGGACGAAATTTAACAAAAAACTTAACCAAAGAACGTTTAAGGTATGATTTAGACTTTGGCGTCCTCAGTTTGTCGCTATCTAGCATCGAAAATCAATGCGGAGTACCACGGTCAGAGATGGAAAAACGCCCTCGATCCAACCCATAAGCAATGTGGGGGACCACATTGAAAAATGGCCAAATTCTCTCGATCCAACTCATAAGCAATATGGGGGACCACAATGAAAAATGGCCAAATTCTCTCGATCCAACTCATAAGCAATGTGGGGGACCACAGTGATAGATATCCAAACTCTCTCGATCCTACTCATAAGCAATGTGGGGGACCACACTGAAAAATGGCCAAATTCTCTCGATCCAACTCATAAGCAATGTGGGGGACCACAGTGATAGATAGCCAAATTCTCTCGATCCTACTCATAAGCAATGTGGGGGACCACACTGAAAAATGGCCAAATTCTCTCGATCCAACTCGTAAGCAATATGGGGGACCACAGTGAAAGATGGTCAAAGTCGATTGGTCCACTTCATATGCAATATCTTCTCATATCTCCTCTCCCTTAGCGTTTGGGATTAAATGGACGAAATTGAACAAAAAACTTAACCAAAAAACGTTTAAGGTATGATTTAGACTTCGGCGTCCTCAGTTTGTCGCTATCAAGCATCGAAAATCAATGCGGAGTACCACGGTTAAAGTTGGAAAAAGGTCCTCGATCCAACGCACAAGCAATGTGGGGGACCACACTGAAAAATGGCCAAATTCTCTCGATCCAACTCATAAGCAATGTGGGGGAGCACAGTGAAAAATGGCCAAATTCTCTCGATCCAACTCGTAAGCAATATGGGGGACCACAGTGAAAGATGGTCAAAGTCGATTGGTCCACTTCATATGCAATATCTTCTCATATCTCCTCTCCCTTAGCGTTTGGGATTAAATGGACCAAATTGAACAAAAAACTTAACCAAAAAACGTTTAAAGTATGATTTAGACTTTGGCGTCCTCAGTTTGTCGCTATCTGGCATTCGAAAATCAATGCGGAGTACCACGGTCAAAGATGGAGAAACGCCCTCGATCCAACCCATAAGCAATGTGGGGGACCACAGTGAAAAATGGCCAAATTCTCTCGATCCAGCTCATAAGCAATGTGGGGGACCACAGTGATAGATAGCCAAATTCTCTCGATCCTACTCATAAGCAATGTGGGGGACCACACTGAAAAATGGCCAAATTCTCTCGATCCAACTCGTAAGCAATATGGGGGACCACAGTGAAAGATGGTCAAAGTCGATTGGTCCACTTCATATGCAATATCTTCTCATATCTCCTCTCCCTTAGCGTTTTGGATTAAATGGACGAAATCTAACAAAAAACTTAACCAAAAAACGTTTAAGGTATGATTTAGACTTTGGCGTCCTCAGTTTGTCGCTATCTAGCATCGAAAATCAATGCGGAGTACCACGGTCAGAGATGGAAAAACGCCCTCGATCCAACCCATAAGCAATGTGGGGGACCACAGTGAAAAATGGCCAAATTCTCTCGATCCAACTCATAAGCAATGTGGGGGACCACACTGAAAAATGGCCAAATTCTCTCGATCCAACTCGTAAGCAATATGGGGGACCACAGTGAAAGATGGTCAAAGTCGATTGGTCCACTTCATATGCAATATCTTCTCATATCTCCTCTCCCTTAGCGTTTTGGATTAAATGGACGAAATTTAACAAAAAACTTAACCAAAAAACGTTTAAAGTATGATTTAGACTTTGGCGTCCTCAGTTTGTCGCTATCTAGCATCGAAAATCAATGCGGAGTACCACGGTCAGAGATGGAAAAACGCCCTCGATCCAACCCATAAGCAATGTGGGGGACCACAGTGATAGATAGCCAAATTCTCTCGATCCTACTCATAAGCAATGTGGGGGACCACACTGAAAAATGGCCAAATTCTCTCGATCCAACTCGTAAGCAATATGGGGGACCACAGTGAAAGATGGTCAAAGTCGATTGGTCCACTTCATATGCAATATCTTCTCATATCTCCTCTCCCTTAGCGTTTGGGATTAAATGGACGAAATTGAACAAAAAACTTAACCAAAAAACGTTTAAGGTATGATTTAGACTTTGGCGTCCTCAGTTTGTCGCTATCTAGCATCGAAAATCAATGCGGAGTACCACGGTCAGAGATGGAAAAACGCCCTCGATCCAACCCATAAGCAATGTGGGGGACCACATTGAAAAATGGCCAAATTCTCTCGATCCAACTCATAAGCAATATGGGGGACCACAGTGAAAAATGGCCAAATTCTCTCGATCCAACTCATAAGCAATGTGGGGGACCACAGTGATAGATAGCCAAATTCTCTCGATCCTACTCATAAGCAATGTGGGGGACCACACTGAAAAATGGCCAAATTCTCTCGATCCAACTCGTAAGCAATATGGGGGACCACAGTGAAAGATGGTCAAAGTCGATTGGTCCACTTCATATGCAATATCTTCTCATATCTCCTCTCCCTTAGCGTTTGGGATTAAATGGACGAAATTGAACAAAAAACTTAACCAAAAAACGTTTAAGGTATGATTTAGACTTCGGCGTCCTCAGTTTGTCGCTATCTAGCATCGAAAATCAATGCGGGGTACCACGGTCAGAGATGGAAAAACGCCCTCGATCCAACCCATAAGCAATGTGGGGGACCACAGTGAAGGATGGTCAAAGTCGATTGGTCCACTTCATATGCAATATCTTCTCATATCTCCTCTCCCTTAGCGTTTTGGATTAAATGGACCAAATTGAACAAAAAACTTAACCAAAAAACGTTTAAAGTATGATTTAGACTTTGGCGTCCTCAGTTTGTCGCTATCTGGCATTCGAAAATCAATGCGGAGTACCACGGTCAAAGATGGAGAAACGCCCTCGATCCAACCCATAAGCAATGTGGGGGACCACAGTGAAAAATGGCCAAATTCTCTCGATCCAACTCATAAGCAATGTGGGGGACCACAGTGATAGATAGCCAAATTCTCTCGATCCTACTCATAAGCAATGTGGGGGACCACACTGAAAAATGGCCAAATTCTCTCGATCCAACTCGTAAGCAATATGGGGGACCACAGTGAAAGATGGTCAAAGTCGATTGGTCCACTTCATATGCAATATCTTCTCATATCTCCTCTCCCTTAGCGTTTTGGATTAAATGGACGAAATCTAACAAAAAACTTAACCAAAAAACGTTTAAGGTATGATTTAGACTTTGGCGTCCTCAGTTTGTCGGTAGTCAAAGGGTAGTGATGCGGAATATATGGAGCACAAGCGCTCTCACGCCAGCCTCTCACTATCAACTCCTACTCTACACCTCCACGTTGGTGGCTGCTGGGTGCCTAGTACCTCGGCTGGAGATTGGGTAACCAACCCCCTTTGGAAGGTCGTTGGTGGCAGCAAACGAGAGAGGGGGGAGGAGTGTCTTCTCACTAAGGCACTTCCTCTTGATCCAGGCGGTAGCGGACGAATTTCCCCCAGATGGAATCAACGATGGCGCCTACGGTTCCAGTCAGGTTGAACTACTAGTGGTATCCCTATATGAGCTGCTTCAACGAATGTGAATCCCAGGTCTATAGGGATCTCCAACACTAAGCCAGGGTGTTGGATAAGAGTTGGTGGCGGATGAACCCCTAGTGGGTCAACGGCAGCGCTCATATCCCCGAAGTGGGTTACTGGCTCCGGAGAATTTCGGCCCCTCGTCCTAGGGGTAAAAAAATGGAACTGGCCCTCCAGGTTGGGGGTTGTGCGTCGGGGTAACTTCCCTACCACATAAAAAAAAACTCAGCAGTTCAGAAACGACCGCAAGCCTCGGAAAAGGACGGATTTACTGTTGACGACCCTGCAAAACGGAAAAAGGACAACGATTTTCGAGTCTGCACGTGGAATGTTCGCACCATGAATAGGCCACGTGCAGCCGAACAATTAGCGGAGGCCCTCGACTGCTACAAAGCAGATATAACCGCCATCCAGGAAGTGCGATGGGATGGGCCGGGCAAAAGAAGGATGAAAAACTGCGACATCTACTACGGTGACTGCTATAGAGACAAGAAGCAGCGTCTATTTGGGTGCGGATTCGTTGTAAGCGGCAGACTTCGGCATGAAGTCTTGAGCTTTAGACACGTTAGTGAACGCCTTATAACAATCCGCATCAAGGCAAAATTCGCTAACATCAGCCTGATATGCGCTCACGCCCCCACAGAGGAAAAAGATGATGTTACCAAAGATTGTTTCTACGAGCTCCTAGACAAAACATATGAGCAGTGTCCTAAGTATGACGTTAAAATCGTCCTAGGTGATTTTAACGCCAAAATAGGAAAGGAGGACGTCTTTGGTAGCACCATCGGAAAGCACAGCCTACACGACACCACGTCTGAAAACGGACTTAGGCTAATTGACTTTGCTGCGGGGCGTAATGTTACTATAGCTAGCACGCGGTTTCCTCACCTCGACATTCACAAGGGAACATGGCGGTCGCCAGATCATCAAACCGTCAACCAAATTGATCATGTTGCGATTGACGTAAGGCACTCCTCCAGTATTCTGGACGTCCGCACATTCCGGGCGGCCAACGTAGACTCGGACCACTATCTAGTTGTAGCTAAGGTACGTCTACGGATATCCCAAACGCCACAACATCGGGAAAATACTGTGAGGAAATTTAACGTTGAACGGCTGCAATCGCAACAGACCGCCAGAGCCTTTGCCGATCGCGTATCCCTCAACCTCTCGAGAAGTCCTATGCAGCCAACATCAAGTACTGAAGACCAGTGGCATCGGTGCCAAGAAGCCATCAGAAACGCCGCAACTGATGTGCTGGGTTTCACCCGACCACCCCCACGAAACCCCTGGTTTGATGAAGAGTGCCGGCAAGCACATGCAGCAAAACAACTCGCCTACAAAGCGGCGCTGCACAGAAGGACGAGAGCGGCTCGTGAGCTCTACGAGCAAAAGAGGAGGGAAGAACATCGGCTTCTCCGAAGGAAAAAGAGAGAGCATGAGAAGCGCGCGATCGAAGACATTGAGAGGTGCTACTCCAGGAACAATGTTCGGAAGTTTTACCAGAAGGTAAAAAGAACGTGTCAAAGCAATAAAACCCGAACAGAGGCCTGTAGAGATGAACAAGGAAACCTCGTAGTTGAGTCGCAGTCGGTGTTGAGGACATGGAAAAACCACTTCTGCAGACTGTTAAACGGCGACGACGACCCAAATTCCGCCGTCAGGCAGAACGAACCAATCAACTTGGACGATGAAAGTCAAGACTCCCGTCCACCCGACCAGAGTGAAGTGAGGATAGCAATATCCAAACTCAAGTCCAACAAGGCTGCTGGACCGGACGGCCTACCGGCCGAGCTATTTAAGGCAGCGGGAAATGACTTGGTAGAGAGCATACACCAACTCATTTCTAAGATCTGGTTGGAGGAAAGTATGCCTAATGAATGGAACCTCAGCATCGTTTGCCCGATCCACAAAAAAGGAGACCCCCTCAATTGCGCCAACTATAGAGGCATTAGTCTACTTAACATCGCATACAAGATCCTGTCGGCCGTTTTGTGTGAACGTCTGAAACCACTTGTCAACGAACTGATTGGCCCCTATCAGTGCGGTTTTAGACCCGGAAAGTCCACAACCGATCAAATATTCACACTACGGCAGATCCTGGAGAAAACCCAAGAAGTCCAAATCGATACTCACCATCTTTTTATCGATTTCAAGGCCGCATATGACAGCATTTATAGAGACGAGCTATACAGAGCCATGTCTAGCTTTGGCATCCCTGCCAAACTCGTTCGCTTGTGCAGGATGACGATGGAGAATGCTCGCTGCTCCGTCAAGGTCGGTAACAATCTCACCGAGACCTTTGATGTCAAAAAGGGATTTAGACAAGGTGACGCGCTGTCATGTAACTTCTTTAATATCATACTTGAAAGAATTGTGCGAAACTCACAAGCCAACACCGGAGGCACAATCTTTCAAAAGTCCGTGCAACTACTAGCGTACGCCGACGATATTGACATAATTGGCAGAACCCAGCGGGCTGTCACTGGTGCGTTCGCTGGTATTGAAACGGAAGCGGCAAAAATGGGTTTAGCTGTAAATGAGGGCAAAACCAAGTATATGCTGTCAACTAGAAGGGACACACAACACCGACGAATTGGACAGAACGTCACAATAGACAGTTATAACTTTGAGGTAGTTAAGGACTTTGTATACCTCGGCTCCGCTATAAACTCTGACAACAATACCAGCTCAGAGATCAAACGAAGGATCACTCTTGCCAATCGCTGTTTCTTTGGCCTAAGAAGGCAATTGAGTAGTAAGGCCTTGTCAAGAAGCACCAAGGAAACTCTTTATAAGACCCTCATCATCCCAGTCCTGCTCTATGGCGCAGAAGCATGGACGTTAACCAAGATGGATGAAGATATCCTTGGTCGTTTCGAACGCAAAATCCTTCGGATGATTTTCGGTCCCGTTTGCGTTGACGGGCTATGGAGAAGGAGATTTAACAGCGAACTCTACGAGCTGTACAGCGACATCGACCTAGTCAGAAAAGTACGCATTAGCCGTCTAAGATGGCTAGGACATGTAGAGCGGATGGACATCAACGCTCCGGCCCGAAGAGTCTTCGAATCCATCCCGGAGGGACAACGCAGTAGAGGAAGACCTCGCCTTAGGTGGCGTGCACAAGTGGAAGAGAACCTCAACCAACTTGGAGTGCGTAACTGGAGGCAGTTAGCCAAAGACCGCGCTAACTGGAGAGGCTTGTTGGTTGAGGCCCAGGTCCACCCCGGACTGTAGCGCCACCTAAGAAGAAGAAGTCCTCAGTTTGTCGCTATCTAGCATCGAAAATCAATGCGGAGTACCACGGATAGAGATGGAAAAACGCCCTCGATCCAACCCATAAGCAATGTGGGGGACCACAGTGAAAAATGGCCAAATTCTCTCGATCCAACTCATAAGCAATGTGGGGGACCACACTGAAAAATGGCCAAATTCTCTCGATCCAACTCGTAAGCAATATGGGGGACCACAGTGAAAGATGGTCAAAGTCGATTGGTCCACTTCATATGCAATATCTTCTCATATCTCCTCTCCCTTAGCGTTTGGGATTAAATGGACGAAATTGAACAAAAAACTTAACCAAAAAACGTTTAAGGTATGATTTAGACTTTGGCGTCCTCAGTTTGTCGCTATCTAGCATCGAAAATCAATGCGGAGTACCACGGTCAAAGATGGAGAAACGCCCTCGATCCAACCCATAAGCAATGTGGGGGACCACAGTGAAAAATGGCCAAATTCTCTCGATCCAGCTCATAAGCAATGTGGGGGACCACAGTGATAGATAGCCAAATTCTCTCGATCCTACTCATAAGCAATGTGGGGGACCACACTGAAAAATGGCCAAATTCTCTCGATCCAACTCGTAAGCAATATGGGGGACCACAGTGAAAGATGGTCAAAGTCGATTGGTCCACTTCATATGCAATATCTTCTCATATCTCCTCTCCCTTAGCGTTTTGGATTAAATGGACGAAATCTAACAAAAAACTTAACCGAAAAACGTTTAAGGTATGATTTAGACTTTGGCGTCCTCAGTTTGTCGCTATCTAGCATCGAAAATCAATGCGGAGTACCACGGTCAGAGATGGAAAAACGCCCTCGATCCAACCCATAAGCAATGTGGGGGACCACAGTGAAAAATGGCCAAATTCTCTCGATCCAACTCATAAGCAATGTGGGGGACCACACTGAAAAATGGCCAAATTCTCTCGATCCAACTCGTAAGCAATATGGGGGACCACAGTGAAAGATGGTCAAAGTCGATTGGTCCACTTCATATGCAATATCTTCTCATATCTCCTCTCCCTTAGCGTTTTGGATTAAATGGACGAAATTTAACAAAAAACTTAACCAAAAAACGTTTAAAGTATGATTTAGACTTTGGCGTCCTCAGTTTGTCGCTATCTAGCATCGAAAATCAATGCGGAGTACCACGGTCAGAGATGGAAAAACGCCCTCGATCCAACCCATAAGCAATGTGGGGGACCACAGTGATAGATAGCCAAATTCTCTCGATCCTACTCATAAGCAATGTGGGGGACCACACTGAAAAATGGCCAAATTCTCTCGATCCAACTCGTAAGCAATATGGGGGACCACAGTGAAAGATGGTCAAAGTCGATTGGTCCACTTCATATGCAATATCTTCTCATATCTCCTCTCCCTTAGCGTTTGGGATTAAATGGACGAAATTGAACAAAAAACTTAACCAAAAAACGTTTAAGGTATGATTTAGACTTTGGCGTCCTCAGTTTGTCGCTATCTAGCATCGAAAATCAATGCGGAGTACCACGGTCAGAGATGGAAAAACGCCCTCGATCCAACCCATAAGCAATGTGGGGGACCACATTGAAAAATGGCCAAATTCTCTCGATCCAACTCATAAGCAATATGGGGGACCACAGTGAAAAATGGCCAAATTCTCTCGATCCAACTCATAAGCAATGTGGGGGACCACAGTGATAGATAGCCAAATTCTCTCGATCCTACTCATAAGCAATGTGGGGGACCACACTGAAAAATGGCCAAATTCTCTCGATCCAACTCGTAAGCAATATGGGGGACCACAGTGAAAGATGGTCAAAGTCGATTGGTCCACTTCATATGCAATATCTTCTCATATCTCCTCTCCCTTAGCGTTTGGGATTAAATGGACGAAATTGAACAAAAAACTTAACCAAAAAACGTTTAAGGTATGATTTAGACTTCGGCGTCCTCAGTTTGTCGCTATCTAGCATCGAAAATCAATGCGGGGTACCACGGTCAGAGATGGAAAAACGCCCTCGATCCAACCCATAAGCAATGTGGGGGACCACAGTGAAGGATGGTCAAAGTCGATTGGTCCACTTCATATGCAATATCTTCTCATATCTCCTCTCCCTTAGCGTTTTGGATTAAATGGACCAAATTGAACAAAAAACTTAACCAAAAAACGTTTAAAGTATGATTTAGACTTTGGCGTCCTCAGTTTGTCGCTATCTGGCATTCGAAAATCAATGCGGAGTACCACGGTCAAAGATGGAGAAACGCCCTCGATCCAACCCATAAGCAATGTGGGGGACCACAGTGAAAAATGGCCAAATTCTCTCGATCCAACTCATAAGCAATGTGGGGGACCACAGTGATAGATAGCCAAATTCTCTCGATCCTACTCATAAGCAATGTGGGGGACCACACTGAAAAATGGCCAAATTCTCTCGATCCAACTCGTAAGCAATATGGGGGACCACAGTGAAAGATGGTCAAAGTCGATTGGTCCACTTCATATGCAATATCTTCTCATATCTCCTCTCCCTTAGCGTTTTGGATTAAATGGACGATATCTAACAAAAAACTTAACCAAAAAACGTTTAAGGTATGATTTAGACTTTGGCGTCCTCAGTTTGTCGCTATCTAGCATCGAAAATCAATGCGGAGTACCACGGATAGAGATGGAAAAACGCCCTCGATCCAACCCATAAGCAATGTGGGGGACCACAGTGAAAAATGGCCAAATTCTCTCGATCCAACTCATAAGCAATGTGGGGGACCACACTGAAAAATGGCCAAATTCTCTCGATCCAACTCGTAAGCAATATGGGGGACCACAGTGAAAGATGGTCAAAGTCGATTGGTCCACTTCATATGCAATATCTTCTCATATCTCCTCTCCCTTAGCGTTTGGGATTAAATGGACGAAATTGAACAAAAAACTTAACCAAAAAACGTTTAAGGTATGATTTAGACTTTGGCGTCCTCAGTTTGTCGCTATCTAGCATCGAAAATCAATGCGGAGTACCACGGTCAGAGATGGAAAAACGCCCTCGATCCAACCCATAAGCAATGTGGGGGACCACATTGAAAAATGGCCAAATTCTCTCGATCCAACTCATAAGCAATATGGGGGACCACAGTGAAAAATGGCCAAATTCTCTCGATCCAACTCATAAGCAATGTGGGGGACCACAGTGATAGATAGCCAAATTCTCTCGATCCTACTCATAAGCAATGTGGGGGACCACACTGAAAAATGGCCAAATTCTCTCGATCCAACTCGTAAGCAATATGGGGGACCACAGTGAAAGATGGTCAAAGTCGATTGGTCCACTTCATATGCAATATCTTCTCATATCTCCTCTCCCTTAGCGTTTGGGATTAAATGGACGAAATTGAACAAAAAACTTAACCAAAAAACGTTTAAGGTATGATTTAGACTTCGGCGTCCTCAGTTTGTCGCTATCTAGCATCGAAAATCAATGCGGGGTACCACGGTCAGAGATGGAAAAACGCCCTCGATCCAACCCATAAGCAATGTGGGGGACCACAGTGAAGGATGGTCAAAGTCGATTGGTCCACTTCATATGCAATATCTTCTCATATCTCCTCTCCCTTAGCGTTTTGGATTAAATGGACCAAATTGAACAAAAAACTTAACCAAAAAACGTTTAAAGTATGATTTAGACTTTGGCGTCCTCAGTTTGTCGCTATCTGGCATTCGAAAATCAATGCGGAGTACCACGGTCAAAGATGGAGAAACGCCCTCGATCCAACCCATAAGCAATGTGGGGGACCACAGTGAAAAATGGCCAAATTCTCTCGATCCAACTCATAAGCAATGTGGGGGACCACAGTGATAGATAGCCAAATTCTCTCGATCCTACTCATAAGCAATGTGTGGGACCACACTGAAAAATGGCCAAATTCTCTCGATCCAACTCGTAAGCAATATGGGGGACCACAGTGAAAGATGGTCAAAGTCGATTGGTCCACTTCATATGCAATATCTTCTCATATCTCCTCTCCCTTAGCGTTTTGGATTAAATGGACGAAATCTAACAAAAAACTTAACCAAAAAACGTTTAAGGTATGATTTAGACTTTGGCGTCCTCAGTTTGTCGCTATCTAGCATCGAAAATCAATGCGGAGTACCACGGTCAGAGATGGAAAAACGCCCTCGATCCAACCCATAAGCAATGTGGGGGACCACAGTGATAGATAGCCAAATTCTCTCGATCCTACTCATAAGCAATGTGGGGGACCACACTGAAAAATGGCCAAATTCTCTCGATCCAACTCGTAAGCAATATGGGGGACCACAGTGAAAGATGGTCAAAGTCGATTGGTCCACTTCATATGCAATATCTTCTCATATCTCCTCTCCCTTAGCGTTTGGGATTAAATGGACGAAATTGAACAAAAAACTTAACCAAAAAACGTTTAAGGTGTGATTTAGACTTTGGCGTCCTCAGTTTGCCGCTATCTGGCATTCGAAAAGCGATGCGGAGTACCACGGTCAGAGATGGAAAAAACCCTCGATCCAACCCATAAGCAATGTGGGGGACCACAGTGATAGATTGCCAAATTATCTCGATCCAACTTATAAGCAATGTGGGGGACCACAGTGATAGATGGCCAAAGTTTCTCGATCCAACCCATAAGCAATATGGGGGACCACAGTGAAGGATGGTCAAAGTCGATTGGTCCACTTCAAATGCAATATCTTCTCATATCTCCTCTCCTAGTGAAGGCCTATTACTTTGCTTAAATAATTTTTTCTCAATTTCTAGTAAAAATTTTGAAAAAAAATAAGTTTTATAAATTTGGTACGCCATTATTTTGCATTTGTCTTATGACCTAGAAATATTAATTTTAAGCCCAATCGCCGAACCCGAGAAACAGCTTATTTTTAATATTACCGTTATTCGAATTTTTCGTGAAAAACCTGGTATGCCACCTCATAGTACATGCCCAAACTAACCCACATATGTATCAAATTTTATCGAAATCGTTATAGCCGTTTTCGAGAAAATCCATTTTAACTGAATGAAATTTGAATGAAAATCCGCCCAGCGGTTTAGGCTGCAGTCGCACATACAGACAGAAAGACAGACAGACGGAATTGCCGGACCTACTTTTTTGGACCTCTGCATCATAGTAATGTCAGGTTTGATTAAAATCCTGTAGGTATAGGTGCAAGTAAAAATACAGTGAGGAACCAACTCTCATTCTCAGATTCTTGAGTGATAGTGGATAAGAGAGTCCTCTAGGATAGATTTCTGCCAATGCGTATTAAGGGTCTGAGACTCACCCTCAAAATAATTTCCAAAAAAAGATCGAAAGAGGGGAATGCGGGCAGGTACTTCTACAAGGCTTTAGTAGCAGGCACAATAAATCAAAGATTCGCAGTGCTACATACTCTTCTTCCAATAGTAATAATAGACCAATTATCCTTTTCGACAGCGATAGGTTGTCACATAGCGGTTGACTTGACTTACATGTTAATATCTAAATGGACGAAATCTATGGCAAATTTCTGTCATGTGAATGATTAACCCAAGACTACTGACTACCGTTTAGTAACTACACTTGCCTTAAAGTAGTTCAAACGAATAGCGAACTTTACCACCATTACAAAATGCTAAGCATTATTGAACATTTTTTTAAAACCTATCCACTGCACTATTAATCAAAAACCGACAGAATAATTGGAAATTAAAAAAAGTACCTACAATCTCGAGCTAATAAGAAAGAACAAAAAAAAAAAAAAGAAAAACAAAACTTAACCTAACAATCACTCCTCTGTAGCTGGCTGGAGCTACAACTTTCATTGTAGTGCACTTTAGCCGAGGTAAACTCCTCCATCCCTAATTGAACTGTAAACCAATCGATTCCTCATCCCACTCCAGATGCACGTAATTAAAAATTAACAAGAGTCATAACTTCTATAATTGAAATCCTCGAACGAGAAAGTAGCTCCTTTAACAATTGCGATACTTGTGTCGTATTTATCAAGAAAAAGTCCTTGCAGTTTGTGTTTCTTTTTTCGTCCTTTTTTTCTATTTTTGTGATTTTCTTTTGTGTCGTAAAAATGTTACTTGTCAAATTGGTTATATGCATTTTTATTTCACAATCGGGTAGGGAAGCAACCAGTACACTATTGACTTTGTTAGTGCAAGCAATATCTCAGCGCTGAAAAGTTTTTCCATCTCATAAACTAATCTGATTCTGAATTCATGAATAAGATTCATTTTCAACACTCTCTCTCTCGCTCTCGTTCTCTGGGTAATGAATAAATTTCCAAACAATTAGATGAGAGTGGCTGTGGAATATTTGATAATGGAGCTTCAAGTAAGAGTACTGAACACCATCGTGGTATTGTTTGTGCAGATTGAACAGGAAAAGAGCATATCCATATCTTTTTGAATGGTACGAGTATCTAAGAAGTTGTCTCACTTATACCAGACTAGGTACGGATGAGCAATGAGAATGTGGGTGTGTGAGTTCAATTTTCTCATGTTTATGTATTATTATGGTAATTGAATTGAATTTTACTCTTTGTGTTGGAACTCAATTAGAATGGGTCTACCCATAGGGCCAGCAGGTAGGTAGGGTGGAATGGAATTTATCGCTTCACTAATTAAATTTGCAGTACCTAATAACCTAAGGGAACATCAACCTGGGAACTATACAGTGTCCATTAACCATTGGACAAGTACAATCCCTGTCAATTTTAATGGAGATCCATAACATCTTTTGCCATACCTATTTTTAGCAAAATTCATCTTTTCCCAATCAAACAACTGCGACCACTTTTTGGTACTGTTTAGTGAAATACGAAAAGGATCAGTCACAGAATGAAGCTAAATACATTTTTAAGGGACAGACATGACGTAAGAATACCCTTGACTAAACGCTGGCGATGGCTTATATAGTCTCGAATCTGGGACTGTGATTCAAAAAACGTCTCTGTTGGTGCAGTATTGTCCATTCGCTCGCTGTGGTGTAGACAGTCCACATCTTGATACAGTTCATAGAGTTCGCGGTTGTATCATCTCCTCTATTCGACTTTCTCGCATACAGTACCGAAAACTTGATGTGGAATTATTCCCTCTAAATGTTCAAAACTACTCTTCTTTCTTAGCCGAGTGGTGGACTATAACTGTAGTAGAACTGTCATATAGAAGAACTGGAAGAATCAATCTTTTGTAGAGCATGTACTTCATTGTACGAGTTAGGAACTTTGAACTCTTTTTCAGCAGTTTCTTACAAGTACTTGATTTTATCCTTATTTACTTCAAGACCAACTTATTTCGCCCACCCATACTCGGTTGATGATTTGGTGCATGCATTCTACTAAAATATTACAACAAGGTTTGTGCATTTTAGTTTAGTTTAGAGAGTGCTCAATTAAGTTCAAATCTGTTTGCTGAACTAGTTCGTCCCTTTAGTTCATTTCATAGACCAACACAACAATGTGTTCGTGCTGCTGTGTTACCACAGGCGCAATACCTATAACGAACGCAAACAGCGATCAATTTAGTTCAGTTGTTCTTACGCCTGAACTTGTTGAATTACTGAACTAAAATGAGCTAAAATAAAAATATATGGAGAACTAGTTCACTTGGTTGAGTTCTTTTTTGAACTAGTTCGTTCGTGAACTACACAATTTTAATCACCACCATGTCTGAAAATCTCTGCTGGCAGACCATAGAAGGGGCGGCTTTGTTGTTCTTCCGCTTCTTCAGCCATTGATAGCCACTAACCAGAACTCGCAGTTTCGTGATGTTATTTTCTTTTAGAAGAAAGTAGGCAACTTGACTTATACCTCTATCGTAGACTCATGTAAATCTATTCTTACATAATTGAAGACGATTTTTCCTATCACGATTTGAGCTTAACATAGAAATACATTTCACACTGCAGCGCGGAAGTTTTTGTCGGCTTTAGGTTTGCTTACCTCTTCTTAATTCTCATAACTCTAAGTGATATCCCAAAAAATAACTCTTCGTTACAGCAACAGTGTTTTTTATTGATCACTGTGCTTCCGTAGCAATAGAACTGCTGTCTGAACCACAAATTTAAAAGTTTCCAACCTATTGACCACCTAATTGCGTCTAGACTTCAAATAATAGAGATATCGTGCACGTTTAGAGGTACATATAAGGAAAAGGATCACGTGTATCTCCTCCGTGTGAAGCACCCAAAACACATTAAAATTTATTCAAAAGTGATTATCAAAAAGTTTTCGTATTCTTTTCTAATAATAGATGGTCGATTACTATTGTTATAAGTTTGTGTACTACTTTAGACTACTGCGGGCCTAGACTATGTTGCTGCCGACACCAACTTACTCAATATATGTATATTTTATTTGTTCAAAGCAAAGCTTAATGCCACCTGTTGTTGCCAATAAAAAATAACGTACAATGCGCTAATTGCATTTTCTAGTTTTGAAAACTAATTAACAAACTTTAACTAATAAGTTAAGTACCACCTTACGAATCAACAAACAAACTCACCCGAAAAGAGTTCTAAAAACTTCTCCACGCCATAGTTGCCCGGAAAACGATAGCCCGGATCCTTTAACGCATTCGCATTATGCACCTTTATCCTTTTGATCATAAAAGTTATATTATCAGCCTTGCCATCGCCATTAAAGTCTGCAAAGAGAAATCGGAAATTGTGTAATCAAAATTAAATACATACTTTACTATTTTGTATTGAGGTACACAATCAATTGCATCCTGAAAGCACCTGAATATAAATTGCAACTTCAATCGTGAAACACAAAGTTGTACTTCAAACTTCCGACAACGACAACGATGATATGGGGTGTATGGGTGATGCAGGTGGACGGGGTTTTTGGGAAGAGGACACATCCTGTCCACTACTACCTAACAAGCTTCCGTTTCAGTGGACGAGTACTCTCGATAATTGGGTCATTTCATCGCTTCGAAAGTGCTCCTTCGCCATAGAACTTAAGTGAAATCGATATTGCAATGCACACCATGAGATGAAATAAATGCACAGGACTACACAAGTAGAAAGAGAAAGAAAGAGAGAGAAAATGACGCACGAAGGGTCGTGTTCATGTTCGTGTTCGTGTCCTCCTGCTATGCGTCAGGCTTTTCAATTGAACTTCGACCTGAAGTTTATTGAAATTGCGAAAAGTTTATCCTTTGCTGTGGCTTGATGCATTTAACTGTGGCTGCAAATAGGACGAAGGGCCAGAGTCAAGTGGGTGATATCACGATTTCGAGACTTTTAAACGCCAAAGGCATCGGAGGTTATGAATAGGTATAATGGGATACACAGGTCCTTCCTGCGACATGGAAAAATGCGCCATCCGCGACTCAATGCAGGAGTGGAGATAGCAGTCATTAAATGTGATACCGTGGAAGTGGAGGAAGATACTTTTTCCATTTTAATGGGGCGCGTGCTACATAGTGTCTTTCTGAAAGTTAAATTCATCTACTTCACTGAACTCAGTGCAGACTGCTACTACTTAAGTATCTACGAGTAAGGATTGCAACTTACCAGTATTTTTATAAATTGAATTCGCTCGCTGCACATGCCTGGTTATGGCCTCGATACTGGACTCATCGGAACCCATTTTCTGGAAAAACGTATGATCCGCCTGCAGATACAGCATGCATGTGATTTTTCGATCATACATCGCTCGAGCTGCAGCATTACTTCCCGAGTCGTGCATATCCTGTCGAGTGCTCAGCATACTGTTGTAATTCTGCGACATCACCACATCCGGATTATAGTTGTTCACAATTATGTTGGGCTTTTTCGTGGCCCCATTCTTAGTGATTATCTCTACATGAGTCTTATGGCTCGGACGGGATGATCCACTGTTGGTGCTGCTACCAAACATTGTCGTCCAATTGGTGTTGAAAAAATTATTTATAAAATTGCCATCAGATGACGCTGCCGACGAGTCATCCAGACTTCGATTATTGAAACTACTCACAAGGATATTCTTGTGTTTGGTGAATGTCTTTCGAACGCCATTGTTAGCATTGTAGTTGTGTGTGTTATTATTACTAATATCACTGTTAGGATTGTAGTTGCTCACTATGATGTTACGATTACGATTCGATGTCGTATAGGTGGGCACATTATTCCTCCATGTGGAGTCCTGGTGATCAGGTATTCGTTCTGGAGGTCGATTACTCTTATTATCACTGGATGTCCTAGTGGCATCCTCGCGACTTGTGTCGTGACTTAATATACTATAATCATCGTTGTATGGTACATCCAGATCGAGTGGAAGTGGTGGATTTCTATCTTCTGTGACTTGCTGTAAACGAAAAAAAAAAAGAGAAAAGGATTTTAAAAAAACAAGTAACAAGGCTATAGAGACAAGTTGGAATATGGAACTCATTTGAGAAGCATGAGGATTATTTTAGACTGTTTGGAAATTTAGAGGATACATGGGTTTTCTAAGCTTGTTCCTAATCACTAGTTTGTTCAATATAACAGGGTTTTGCGCAGGATTTTATGACTGGAAGCATAATTTATGGGAATGTTGTATAATTTGCTTGAAGACCAATAGGAGCTCCTTGTCATAGTGCGGCCCTATGATTTGTTAAGCTCTTACTTCCAAATGAATTGACTGAACTATACCAGTTCTGACCAGAATGTCTAAAAGTTGCGTACCCTATACGTCGTGGATCAGATCCTTTTCATTCAGAGAGAGTTTTCCATAAAGCCAAACAGAAACTATTTCTGCTGGATTCCTTTACAATAAGCTTAAGAAGTATCAAGCAAAAGATCAAGCAAATGCTTAGAAGCAGACTTATCCATGCTGAGCTGGGATTGTGTCTAATCCGATGGTTGGTTTACAGGGTTACCAACCTCTCAGGGTGGAGTATTATAACCACTACCGTGGCTCATGGTAGTGCATGAGATACTTCCAATCTTGGATAAAGAGGGATTCAGTGTCTTAGTATACGGGTATGACATTATCGTAGCGATATCAGGAAAGTTCCCTGTTACAACTACAGGCCTGATGGAGTCTCTGGTTGTCTCAGATAGTTCACTGGATATTCACGACATAGCAATATTCAAGAATGTTCAAATACTATCCCGTGTGTACTAAGACCATGGTTCAAAATTTTGTAGTTCATATCTTTGCGAAGACGAAGACAGCTTGAACTTTAGCGTCCAGATTTACAGAGTGAAGGGCCTTCCTTCAAGTGGAACATGAGTTCATTCATTATAAGTTGTCATTACCAGGAGCAGATGAGATAAAATAGATAGATGAAGATGTTTATCGATCCCCAACCCTGTACACTGTACTGCTTTACTCCGGCAGACAATCCGGATGTCTTCTCTCCATATGGCGATGGAATACTGCTAACTCTCACAGTACGCAGAAGCCTGATCTCCTGCAATCCACACGATATTAAGGGTTATAAGGTATCAGGCCCTAATTTTTCAGAATGAAAAGGAGACCTTCTACAATCAGCCGAGCGCTGTTGTTAATATAACGCCCAACGGCGAGATTGTCACTGTGACAAGGGATCTGAACGCCATGGTGGGCAAAAACAAGGAACGGTACGGGAAAATATGGTTTAACCAACTACATTGACAAAGGAGAGAATGTATTCGTCGTTGAGAGAGTAGGATCTAACCAAAATTTGTGGATATATCCCGAACAAACAGAAAACGGTTCATTAACTTATAGACATAACAATATAACGACGGCACTGCCACAGTCAGGGCAAGTGACCGCACCCAGAATTTCAAACAGTAGATAGAACAATATCAGCACATGTTTCCCTTCGAAATGAGTCTGGTCAAGGACTAATCTTCGTTAATAGGAGAAATCTAAGAAAGATAAATGGGAGGGATGCCAAAAGGCTTTGTGTTTCCTTCAGCGATTTCTATAGAATCTATAGAGCAGTGGACGAATGTTTTGTCTCCGGATCAAACTGGTTTAATGCCTCAACTAAATCACACATATTTGGGATTTTCCTTTGATCAAGTAGGGATGCACGTCCTTGTTGAGCGAGGACAGCCACCCACCTCAACTCAATCCTCCTCCCATCCTTACCTAAGCAGTTAGGAGTGGAAGGATTCATTTGCACACAGGTGACTGTAGTTGCACTTAGTTGCGAACTTCAAAGACAGTCTTGTTTGACACAAGGGAAACTATACCAATAATTCCTTTTTTTGTCAGTATAATGAATGTGCCAATCAAAAAAAGTTGATTGTTTGTAGGAACTGCATCAGTTCTACCACGAAATGTCACCCATGAACCCCTCTCATCCAGACATTTACCTTGAAATGTCCTCAGGGGTTGGTTGCGTTTCCTAAAAGCCAACACTTCTTACATCTAATGGCGCGTTCACGTCAAAGTTTTAGTTGCCAAGTAGCATAGCAACTACAGAACTCAAATGGCTGCTCTTCAATAAGATACAGTCCCCCGGTTGTTATGCCACACTGTGTCAAGTTTTCACCTGAAATATTCCCTTAATAACATTTCAAAAGGTCAAATGCGTCACGTCCCACGTTGAAGCCATTGCAATTATTTTACAAACAACGATTTACCCGATTACGTTATAAAACTTGCTAAGATGACGGAATCACCCGCTTATGACGTGAGATTTGTGTCAAAGACAGACGACATTTCTAACGACGACAGTAAGTCGTAGTTTTTCCTTTGGAAGAGAAGATTTCCATTTTTTTTTTGTTTGTGGTGGTTGCCTTCTCGTCGCCACAGTCATCGTTGTTGCGTCACATGACAAACAAATTCACTGTCACGAACACTAAACGTTGATTACTTCAATGCGTTCAATGCCCTGCGAGGAGAATATTTTGACAGGAGTCCTTATCAGACACGTGTCTGCCATAACCAATTACTTGTGTAAGCATTTCGTATCATCTTCTTCGATGTTCATTAATTACTGTAGAATGACGAATCACGAATATTTTTGGCCAACACACAAATCAGAGATAAGTTCTAGCCCACCCCTCTGGCTTCAAATGGCACGCGGACCTATCAAACCAACAAACATCGTTGTAACACAGGAAATGACCTGTCAATCTTGCCCCTGACATCCTTCAAATGGGGGATACACCACTCGAAATACGAAGACCCATCAAAAAAAAAGGAAAAAACACTGTGAATACCCTACCAACATATAGACAAGGCGTTCTGCCATAACGCACGAGACGTTCCAATGCCGGAATAGGAAGCAGAACCATTTTTGAATTATTCCTCGTTTGAAAATAAAGAAAATTCCGCTCGAATGCGAATATTGTATTGCTGTATCGCATCCAATCCAATTGTGTTTATGGACGAAGGGTACGTAAAAGCATAAGCAACAGGAATCCATTTCAGTTATCCGCAGCATTATCCTTTCAAGTCAAAATCTTCCCTCAACACACAGGCGAAAGCAAGTGGAATAACTCTGCGCCAACAAGCAACCCACATAGTCGCACACATATATCTATGACAGACAGATATCGAAGAAGGAAATGAATCCTGGATTTTATCGAATGGAAAGGAGGATGAAGAGATTCATTCAGAAAATGGAAAAAAAAAATGCGAGAATAAAAAAGTGAAGCACATGCAATAGTACTCACCTCATCCGGAAGCCACCTCTTCCGGCGGTTATGCGAAATCGATATATCATTTGAGTTATCGACTTTATTGCTATTGTCGCCGCGCACGAAGATGTCCCCCAGTGTCGACTTGTTGGGTTGCATTCGTTTTCGCCGCTTTAAGTCATCCAGTAGCATGCTGCGTCGCAATCGTTCACTAGCACAGTGCTCCGTTGCTGCACCTGAATGTGATGATGATGACGACGTTGATCCTTTTGCAGCTTTCGTTGCAGGCGATTGCAACGATGATGTCGACGACGGCATGTCCACATCGCTTAACTTATATACAATCGAATGGACACCGGATGCCGATAGATCCTTTGAATATCTATGCGATGGTTCTACGTAAAATTGTTCGGAACTAGTTTCGATGGTGCCATCGAGGAGGTTATCACTAGTGAGTATGGCATGGACGTGAGAGTTTTCGTCATCTGAAATGATAAGGATAAGGAGGAAGTATTAGTTATGGTACCATGGACACGCTGGCTGCAAGTGTTCATTTAACTCGTATCCTTTACGATCATTTTCCTGCTACGTGAGAGAAGTTGGAAATCGAAAATGACTGTTTTAAATGCCGATGATTATTATGAATTCTGCGAAGGGTGCCATGGACAAAGGAAATAATATATTTAATCTGGAATTTTCGCATGAACTCCCGCGGATAATTTTTTCGTCCTTTTTCAATTTTACAACAACCTATGGCAGGCTATCCTGCGTTTTCAGTTTGATATATTTTTACAGTCGCATATCCTAGCTTTAAATCAATTATTTTAAGGAGTATCGCCCTTTAATGTTTGGTCCTTCAAAAACCAATACGCACCAAGCATGCTTTGATTAATTGTATCAAAGGAGGCACGAACTGTGATTACTGTGGATGCCACAGAACATGTGGAGTTTCCTCCTCGTCGTAGGTATGATGTCTATATTTTAAGAAAAAGGTTGGAACTTTGATCTTATAATATGGAACGATGAAACCCGGCATAAGGTGTACAAAAAACTTTTCTTAGAGCGGATTCGGCAGCGAAATTGAGTTTACCAAGAACGAGGCTAGACTTCAAAAGGTCATATCAATCTTATGTAGTTTTCTTTAAAACACCTGACGGATCTTGGATGGAATCATACACTGATACCCTATAATACATCTTTAGGACGCACTTTTCAGGGAACAAAACACTGTAGTGAGTCCATAAGGGAGAACGACTATCGACAATTGCTAGGCAACAAGATTGGAGTTGGAAAAAGGTGGGCAATGACTACCTTGCACCTTTTAAAACCCCTAGTTTTGATGGTACATAAACAAAAGGAAGTCTTAAAGACTTCAGTCCAATAGGCCTCTCATTGCTCCAACCCAAGATATTAGAGAGACGAATAGATTACCGCATTTGCCTCAATCTAGGTCCAACACTCCGTTCCTAAGGTCCAGTTCGTTGAGACAGCCCTACATGGAGTGCTACGGAACAATACTATCGATCGAGACCGAGACCTGATGATACGCTACTCGAAGTCTCAGATAAAGTGAATTCTCCCGATTGTATACTTGACCAAAAGTTGACTTGGTAGGAGAAAGGATGAAGAAGGTATCAATATATTGCTATATATGCACCTAAGTCTTTTTTTACAAATGTTGGGCCAAAATGAGCCAAATCAGTCGATACCACGCCATTTACAGGAATTGAGAAATTTTTTCTTCGACAACTTTCCGGGCGATATGTGTGGAAGGTCTTGTAAAATTGTCTCCTAAAAATCGATTGCTGAATGAGATCGAACTTTATACTTAAATTTTACATGTGTACTAAATCTATAATAAATTTCAGCCTAATATCTCGATTGTCTCGATTTCATTTGAACACAAAATTGTTATGTCCTTATTGAAAAATTTCTTACAATAAAGTTCCCGGAAATTGCTAGTGATTTTCCTCATACAGCACTCATAAGTTACGTCTGGCAAATGATGGTACCCTGCCATCTATGCGGCGTATTTATACGACTATTCGGTTCACATATGGGACACAGTTTCGTCCAATCCACGAAAGAGACTCATAACGATTCAGAAATCCTTTAAGTTAACCACATCCTTCTTTATAGAGAAATAAAAACCATAACTTAATAACAATCAATTGGGTTGAGAACATTCAACTTAAGCAGCACTTAAAACCATCCTTATCAGATTTTGTGTGGAAATAAAACTGAAAAGTACTTTCGAAAAGTGCAAAGCACCCCTCCATTTTCCCAAAAATCCCCCCAAACCCTCCCCATTGTGGAGCAGGCAGCAGTAAATAAAGACTTCCTCTGAATATTTTTCCAAAATTAATATCCTGCGAATAAAATCTGACTTATCACAAAAAAAAAACGAAAGAAGACGTAATGTCCTTTTTCAAAAATACTCCCGAATGAAAAAAAGGCCATAACCCTCCCAATTTTATTTTCCTTCATTCCTTGGTTGACGTAAAACGAAACGAAATTCTCCGAGTAATGATGAATGTATGTGTATATATAAAAAGGACCTATTATCCGATATGAGCTTCGCACAAAATTTCAATTCGATTTCAGGACTGTTCGACTATAGGTATGTGTGTGAGATACACATATATCGAGTCTTTCTTTATGATCCTTGAGAAAATTAAAGAAGTTCCTTTTAAAATATATAATAATATCAACAATATTCCATGGAATTGCATGCGCGGATGTGTGAGGGAATCGTTATCCTTTGGTAGAAAAAGTAAGTATGTATTACATTTTCTCTTAAGGATAATGTATGTATACTCTGCATCCTTACTGCAATCGATAATAATAAATAATTGTGAAGAAAATCCACAAGCAACAGGATGAAGTTAAGGAAAAATATATGTACCAAACCCCCGCCTCTAGACATGTGAATCCGCAGTTATCGTAGGACTCTGTGTGTCACTTCTTCCCTGCCTTATAGTTATCCACACTTTATGTGGCAGTCAAAGGCCGCCAGCCACCTCGATGTACTCGTAAAACCAACATACACCCACACTGAGGCAGTAAACTCTGAAATGAATTTATGTTCTCGCATTTCATCGAAGGATATGTCTGTGTACACTCGTGTACCCATACACAATTGTTTTGTTAAAATGGAACAAGGATCCTTGTTCTAGTCGCTCTGGAATTTCAACATTAAGCCAATCATACACTCAGCGAGTACATGTGATAGGAATTTGAAGTCATTAAAAATGAAAATACACATACGCATCCACTCACGCGGAAAGGAAGCAGCCACACGTGCAAAAGGATTCACACACAAAGTGCGCTCTCTACGAATTGACTAATTAAGAACGCAACATACGTCGGAATGAGGATGTGATTAATTTAAAGGAAAATGCATATGGGTGTACCTAGAAGCGGTTATCAAAATTATTGTTGTTTAATAAATTGGTTAAGGAGTGTTTGGAAAATGATGCTTTTGATGTTTCATAAATAAATCAGGAAGTCATTCGAAGACTGGTTAGACTCTTTGACGTTTTAATTAGAAACATAAATTTTATGTTTTTCTTAACAGGAACACGGAAGAGTGTGTTAGAAAAATTTGTGTTTTTTTTTCTGGGGCTATTAGCATGCCATTAAGAAGAAAGTTGATGTGTCATTTGCATGTGGGGCCAAGGACCTGGCAAAGATGGGTTGAGTTTAATTGCTTCTGCTCCTCCGCATGTCTTGCAAAAGTTAAATGATTTTATGTCACAAGCTTTGATATTTGAAGCAGAGATGGGCGCCTAACGAATGTCAATTTCCGAGGTACCCTATGGATTTTCCTTTCAATGAAGCAACCTTGATTGACAGACACTGATTAATGTGGTGTAGTACAGCGTGAAAAATGATTTGAAAAGGCTTATCGCGAATTTAAAAGAACTCATTTCGAATATAGTATAACGAGAAATACTGTTCTAACTTGGGTGGGTATTAATGTCATATGTCACAAGAACTCTGCATATGTCACATATTTACCAGTTGCATGTTAGGGTTCCGACTTACTCAATATTATCAAGCTGAACGATTGCTATTTTGAATTTTTTCGAATCAAGTCGAATGCTAAGGCAATCCTGAGTCTAAAAATTAGTCTAGAAATGAACCGAGATGGCAGCAGGACCGTGAGTACATAAGAAGGTGCACTGTTACCACAATTGTGGCTCCTCAACTTGAGCGCATTACACCTAAACTTAGAAAAGGAAGGATTCAACTTTATAGCTTTTGCGGACGACATTGTTATAGCAGTCTGTGGAAAGTGCCCAAAAACATTAAAGGACCGCATAGAAAGAGTCTTGGCGAGGCTTGTCAAGTAGACAGATAGCTCCGTACTATCCGACGTAAACCGAGCAAATTTGATTTTCTAAAGGATATATAATCCGAGAGCTAATACCGCCAAAAATACAGGAAGCTGGCATAGAAGCTGGACAGTTCTAAACTCTCCTACGGTCAAGATGTCTTTTAGACTATCAGGTTTTGGCAGTGTATTCCAAGCGAAGGTTATGACTATACGTGAGGTCGATCACTGTCGATGAGACCGGTATCGAGTAAGGAGGTCTTTATTTACACCGCCAGTCAGTTTCTGGCCACTCAGACGTCCAAAGGCAGACAAACGACTCAAAAGGCCCACAGAAAACGAGTTCTCGATTCCAATCTACCCATTGAAACGGAAAAAAAGGAAACCAAACATTCCTCCGATATTTCTCGTGCATAATCACAAGTAGAAACTGTGTTTAAAACATGCAATGTAAGGGTATTCTGAGAGTAATCAGATTTAGACTCAATCGGTTAGGGATACAGTACTTGATTTCGTTATTATCTGCTACTCCAGTGGACACTCGTCTGACTAAATCTAAGAAAAAAGTTCGGAAATGGTCTCCGACAAGTTATTACCGGTTTGTTTGCATAGGTCGACCGGTAAGCTGGTACGGAAACTAAATCTGAGGATTATATCCCCAGCCCAACATGTCCATACTATTGAAATCCTCTTTCAAAATCTGAAACATCACTTTACCGTAAAAAATTATTGGTATAGACTTCCTAGATATAAAACAAGTAAAAAGGACCCTCCAACAACAATGAACCAACAAAACCTTTACCCAGCAATCTCAGACAGGGTGCATTTCATGCTCAAGACGAGACACATGAACTCAAAACTAGGATACTCTCCTTGTTACTCACAAGTACATATGTAAGTCAGTGGAACGAAATTGCGGAACATTTTGAAGGATAAAACGTGCAAACTCCACGTCGCTAGAAATACGGCCAAACACTCGCCCGAATAGAATTGCATGACCAAAAAGTGACTGTTTGGGCTGGCGTTTGGGCCAAAACCATGATTGGGCCATTTTTCTTCAGAGAAGGTGAAAAATTCTATAGAAATCGATAACGATGGATGTTAGCTCATTATGTTTGCCCACAAATGTATGAAAAAGGTCTGGACTATTACTGGTTTCAACTAGACGGTGCAAATTCCCTGGGAGTGTGATGTCAAAAATGGCGACATTAACTGGTCACCCATATCTCCAGGTTTGACCCCCTCCGGACTTCTTTTTGTGGGGTTATTTGAAAAGCAAAGTATACGCCAGAAAGCCTCAGACTATTGACGAGCTCAAGGAAAACATTCGTGTCAAACTCATCGCCATACCGCTCGAGGTGCTCGAGAAAATGATGTCTCTCTTAACTTAACTTAAACATTTAGAAAGACAGATAGAGAGTTGTAAAGGACAAGCTTACCAAAATAATTTAAAAATAAAAGCTAAGCGCTTACAGAGCCTAAGTCTCTTAAGCCTCATTCTATACTTGTGTTGAGCTTCATTAGGAGCAAAATCAGGCAAAAATTGCGAAATGCAAAAATGTCAGTCAATTAAAACTTTATTGCGTCTATTTCTTTTCGACTACAAAACGTCATTATAATAAAAAAGATCATTTTATTGCTGTGAAAATTTGCTGATGATGGGAGTCATCCTTTAATTGATAATAAAAGTCCTTCACATGGTACATTAAAAATAACTTCTATGTTGTGCTTTAATCCGTTGGCGAGCGCAATGCAGATCCATTTTTGATGAGAACATGTAATTAGTTTTTATTTCTCCGTTTTGCCCCTCGATTTCGTCCTTGCACATGGACACTGTGTTACGAGCATTTCGATTTACCAATACCAACGTTGCTGTCTCTATATTTTGCCTCTCCTATGTCCTTGCTCTAGTTTTATTTTTGTATTTCTTTTTTTTTTTTTGTGTAATGGCGTACGTACTGTGTCGTGCGGAAAATTAATCAATTTCACGGCATTAGGGATTATTTAAAATAAAAATCAAATGCACATCCAAAAAACAATCGAGCCCCACTTCAAAATTAAGCCGATAGAGCCGGGTGGTTGCGGAAATAATCCCAAAGAAAAATATGAATGTATACGGGAAGCTATCAAATGGAAAAGAAAAATTCAAAAAGAAAAAGTTCTTCTTGCGAAAGATCCTTTGTCAACTTTTTCCATTAAGGAATCAACTGGGGGAAAAATAAAAATTCCTCGCCTTGAAGTGCTCCCCCTTGCAAAGAATTTTCCCCGGGAAGAAATTAAATTTCCCCAAGAAGAAGAAGAAGAAGAAGAAAAAAAAAACAACCAATCCGGGAATATATTTGATAGCCCAAAGCGGGAACCTAATCCTGTTACCACCCCTTTCCATCCGCGTTTGGCTGCCAGTGAACTACATTGCATTCACATTCAATTAGATTTCATCAGAATTGCAGAAGGAAGGCAACGGCAACGAATCCTACGTGAGCCGGGCACAAAAAAAAAATACAGCAAATCTGCATAATTGCGCTTTAATGCCAGTTCAAACAGTACACACCAATATTGTTGTAGTTACTTATGCCGGAGCACACTTAGTTTAGCAAGTGTGTCTACCGTCTACCCGCGCCATTGCTGGTTCTTGTTTTGGCGCCATTTTTCCATAAGGACAATAGAGTTTCAATTAAATTGTCGTCAAGGGGGCGTCGGAAGCGACTCCCCCAATGATTTCAATGCAAATTTATTCATGTTTTCTTGTTTAAAAATCACTTGGACCAACTCCAGAACACTCCCGTCTCAGGCATTTCACTTGCAGATAATCCCCGAAAGTGGTTTTGGTGGGACCCGGGATTCGGGTTCGTTTTTCCATTTCGGACCGTATTCATTATTCATTAAGCAGGTATTATTGAATAGTTGCGCCAGTAGAAGGAACGAACAATAAGCCACTGTAAACCCGGAAAAAAGAACTTCAACTACACTGTGCAGTGATTCCACTTTTTTGTTTTTCATTAGCCCGCCACCGCCATCTATGGTCATTTAAGATTAATTCGTGAATTCAAAAGTTTTCCTTTATTTTTTCTTTGTGTGTATTCTTGGGGGGAAAATTCAATAAGGAGTTTGTTTCGGTCTCGAGGAAATTTATTCTCCATTCATGCGGTACATGCTCCAGAGCAGTAAAGGAGGATAAAGTTGCCATCCCCTTATCAAGGGAAGGCACCTCTCTTTGTGTGGTATTTTTCCTTCTTCCCCCCTTTTTTTTTGGAAAAGTTTCAAGTGCTTCCGATTTGCTAGCTCATGTTCAACGTTTACACTGGATGTTTATAAATTAAACGAATGTTAATTTCGAAACAGGACGAGGAACTTGCTCGTTGTCGGAAAAGAATTCGAGGAGCGTGGAAGTAAAGAAATCTCGCAAAATACCAAAAGCGCATGAGAAGGTTTGGAATAGCTTCCAGCTGTGGAAGGGATTGTTAAAGTATGCAATCGCTATTAGGATCAGCTTTGTTGCATTGCTTGAGACTTGGGATAAAGTGGACGTGGAAAATTGGAACAATTCGGGGAAAGTGGTTTGTGATTCTGGCACAGAAATGCGGGACTAAAAGTTTGAATTTAAATGTTATGTATAAGGTATCCAATAAATCATTGGTTGAAGGTACTTTTAATGGTTGAATGTTCTCTAAGAGAGTTGTTTCTTTTTTATAAAAGGGAAGTTGCACTGAATACAAAAAAAAAAAAAAACGAGAGCTGTGGATAGTTTTCATTGAAAATATAAGATACCGAAAGGCCATAAGTTAAGTAATCCTCACTCACTGCCCTAAATTTCGGAAGTTAAAAGGTTTTAAAACATTTCAAAAACTTTATAAGGGCCTATGATTAATTTAGGACATCACCTAACGCTGCCCCCTGAAGGAAGCCATGATCAGGGTTTAACCACTTGACCTCTTTACAAAGAAGTAGCTGCAAAAAATTCCGACGAACCTGGATGTGAAAAAATAATGTAAATGATGTAATGCGCCTTCTAGCTACGTTTTAACGCATATGATCTTCAGCTTCAACCTCGATTCCGAATTTTGATCTTGAGAGAGTTGGACACGTGGTGAGGTGACTCCGATTACTTGGTTTAGTAAAAAAACATAGTTTAAAAGGTACTTCCAGGTACGACTTACAAAAGTTCCTACTTCCAGATCCGTTGCTGTAGAATTGGATATTCTGGTCATCTTTTGTCTTTCGGGGATTTTTTTCTCCACTCGAGGTGAATTTATTTCCCATGTGAAGCTATTGCCCGTGAAAGTATTTCCCTGTACCATCTTGAGCTCAGTTAAATCCACAATATTGCATTGGAAAAGGGATTGTATTTTATTCACACCTAAATCTTAGGTCAGACACTGTATTCGAACCCCAAGAGATGGAGGACTTTTGAAATATCTGTGGAATTCTGGTTGTATGTGTATAGTAATAATCTGGTAGAAAGGACTTCAGAAAAAATCCCGTCTTTTGACAGAGTCTACTTCCAACTTTTTTAAGCCGTCAAAAGGTTTGTTTTCATTAGGCGGTCTTGTACAACTTGTGTGTTATACATACATACATATGTATGTACATTTTACCAAAAAAACCAATAACATAACAGGTATCAAACTTAAAAGAGTATCTATATCGTTCGTTCGTGCTCATAAAAGGCAAACATAATTCATAAATACCTTGAATACCGCATATTTTAAAGTCCACCATCAAATGAACAACCATTTTGATAGAGAAAAATTTACAAGCATTCCTTGAACATGTACTTTATTTGAATTCCACGGACTGGTAAATAGTCAGAAATTTATTAATATTTGATTGAACAAAGGCTCGTGTCCTGAATACCCGCGTTTGTGTTTCACCTCCACAAATGGGTAGCCCTTTTCTCACCTTATTTCCATGACAGTTGAACCCCAAAACCCCAGCCTAGTCCAACAAATAACAAAACAGAATATAATCCCATTCATATTCCAAACAACAAACACAATTTATACTTCCCTCGACCCTCCCTCCCCACCAGGAAAGTATTTGGTTGCGACGCGGATACCAATACACATTGTGCACAAAACATTCTCAGTTATACACAAACCTACATCCATCCATATGTACATATGTATATACGCGACGAAACGAACATCAACATCATCATCAGCACAGAAAACTCTATTATTTCTGACACAACGACGACGAACGGCAAGGACTCAGCCGGTAAATTATTATTAAATTCGAATCTACACACAACAACAAAACCCCAGAACCAGAACCCAACCATCGTAGCCCCACCAACCAACCAACCAACCGACCGACAGACCAACATAAAAAGGGTCGACAAAAAAAAAGGATCTCCCATCCTGGGTAACGATGCATAATGAATTCATGAGGAAATTTATTTTGATTTGTATATGCATAGATATCCTGGCATGCTTATGCTCTCGGATAGTGGTGATGGCTGCAACATTAAAAAAAAAAAAAAAAGAACAAAAAAAGGATATGAGAATTTCTTTCTTCTATCCTGCCTACATCACACAAATGAGAGACGACTAGCACGCGGGAGGTATCCTACCTGAGGGTGTTTTCTGATAACTTTTGGGAGAGTAGATCCTTTTTCGGTACTACCGTGTCGGTGCTGGTGCCGATGCCGTGCCGGTGTCGGTCGTCAAAAGAGGGGAGTACGTACACTCTCAGCTATAATTTATTTTTGAAGGATATTTTACATAAAAGCATGAGACGGTTACTGGCTGAATGGGGTGCACATAGTACAAAGCATTGAAGAGCAATTGCAAAGCATCGGCTGGCTATCATGAGTGGTAGTTGCCTACCCAGGCATTTCCTTACCTCTGCCATCTCTTTTTCTCTCTGTATTCTATCTGTGTATAACACAACTATCCTGAAAATTACCAGAGGAAATGAGAAAATAAAATATTTTCCCATCAAACATCCCCCCGTTCGGTCGATCGTTCGTCGTCGGCGGCGGCGGATGGGTGTGTGGTGGATTGTGTTTGTCTGATGCTAGCCCGGCTTGATGGAAGTCCTTATTTATTTCCTCTTCATCGTGATGAGGAGAAAAATAAATAAACGTGAAACGCACATTCCCAAACGTGAATAAATACACAGCCAGAGTTGAGGATGAGAATGACGAGGAGGAGAGAGAAGAGCTCTCATGGACTCAGCGGAGCGGGCAACGAGTGAACAAATTGTATAAATGTATAATAAGGGCACAAATACACAAGGAGCCAACAAATTTTTTGCGCAATTATCCTTTTGGTTCTATCGTTTGGTAGTGGAAATAAAATATCTTATCCACCCAGCGGCGGCGGCGGCGACGACGACTTTGGCAGCGCTCAGGAGTGTGGGATGTGAAGATTGAATAAATTCGAAATAACCGTTGACGAAGGATTAAGGAGTGGCGCGCCGGGGGAGAGCCTTTGCTATTTGCATGCTGCAAATTACAGATCCGTAGATAGATTTTGTGAAAATTACCTGCTATTAATAAAATAACACAGAAGCTACATACACACACATTCATATTTGCATGTTGGCTTCGTAGTCCTGGAAAAGTAAGTGAATTGTGGGTTATTTGAGGAAACGTTCGCTAAAGATCGTTTTTATTTATATTTCTTGGTAATGTGATATACTTTGCGGTGTAATGAGCTATCCATGTCAAAACTAATTTATTTCATGTGGTAGGTGTACGTATCTGTGGATGGCATTCATTTAAGCAAGACATACTGGATTAAGGATTTCGTACTAAATGTGTGTCTTGAGGTAAATACATGTTCTTTAGCAGTTCTTAAGTGAAAATACCAACGTTTTTCCTTTTTCAAGGAATTAAGGCTACCTTTTGACTGGTAAGACATACTTAGCTTTAGTGGCATGGGAAGAATAAGTTAAAGCTATGCCGATTGGTTTTGAATGTGTAATCTGAGCTGTGTATGTAGGTACAGTATTCCTAGAGAACAGAGTAAATGTGAGAAGATTTAACGTCGAATTCTGCAATCCGCCGAATTTGTATCCTGAAATCTCTCTTTCAACTACAATGCCGCCAGCATCAGGCACCGAAGATCAATGGGAAAGCTATCAACATGATATTGTACATGAACGTGAGTGTCTTGTAAGCTCTACGAATAGGAGAGACGAAATAACATCGGCTGCACCAAAAGAAGAAGAAAGAGTATGAGAAGAGCCTGAGAAGATATTGTAAGATATTGTTTTGACAAAAAAGTAAAAAGAACATGTCAAGGCAGTAAAGTCTACCAAAACCTTGTAATGAAGTCATACCTCGTTCATATGACCAATATAAAGAAGAAATAACACTATTCAAACTTGCATCCAAAAAGCTAGGTGTATATGACTTGATTAGAGTGCATACATCCTCTCAATTGTGCAATTTAGTCAGACGAGTGTATGGCTGATGAATGGGAACTCAAGATAGGAATTTGGTTGATATATATGTAAGTCTCTTGCCCATCCTGAGCAATATTTTATCGGTAATATTGTGTAAATGCTTAACACCCTTCGTCAACAACCTGGCTGCCTCCTATCAGTCAGATTTCCAGTCAAAATACAAATATTTGTTGGAACAGGTCCACGGGTCCCAGGCCCTAGCCCCTGACAACTATTCGTGTTGTGCGTGTTATATTCTTTGCAGTTTGGACAATTTGGGATTTGAGAAGCTTTTTCATGACATTTATATGTACTCTCGGATGTTTGTCAGACGTTCGCGAGAAATGGGACTGTGAAAAAACTTTTTAGATGTTGTCTGGGCATCGAACCATGAACCTCTCGCTCCGTAGTCCAACGCACTAAACACTTGACCCATGGCGCCCGGCATTTTCATTTCCAGTCAGGAAAGTCTACAATCGATTAAGAAAAAGAAATCAAAACCTCCAAATCTATACCCACAATTTTTTGTAAATTTTAGGCACAAGCTAAGCTATAGTTCCTTTGAGTCTGCCAAATCACCTCTTTTGTCTAGAATGATGATGAAGAACCATCATTGGTAGAGACGGGGTTTGATGTTAAATAGCGACATTGGACATCAATTATGGATTTAGTCTTAACTCCAAGAAGACAAGACTAATGGCCTAAGTTCAGATACTCGATATGATTTTTTTGCGAATGGCAATAAAAGAACTTTCTTTTTGGTTCTAATGATTTGGTAGTCAAATTGTCAGCTATGACCACATGTTCTCATACCCATGTTAAACTGAATTGATTTCACCAACTTAGACTCAAAATCAAAGGATCCGAGTTCTTGTAGCTGCTTGGATATCTGATTAAATATTTACGTGTGATCTTCGGAGACTTTCTCTGATGCGTTCTCTGGCACAGAATTTGATAGGACAACTTCTGCTCGGAAGAAAGAAGTGGATCATGCAAATGGGGTAATAATTCTGACTCCTAATCCACTGCACCAGTCAATTGAGGGACTTGATGATTTAGGGGTGACACTATCATACTATAAGTATCAACCACACTCGCCAATGTACCCATACAATTATTTTGGTCCTCTGTCCCTTATAATAGAGCTTTGTCGAAATACAGTCCAATCTGTATGTCCCTATGTAAAACTATAAGACTACAATTTGCTTCTTGGCATTGCTACAATGGTTCACTGGTTAGTGCGTCGAACTACTGAGCTACTACTCGGAGGTTTGTGGTTCGAGTTACAGGCATCAGTTTTTTTGTTTTTCACGGCCCCATCCCTCACGAGTATTTAACAAAGGATTCTGACGAATACATAAGCAATTACTTTTCTAGTGCTTTGTACTAATTGGAACTATTACCTCTTTTATGCGGCCTATGAGTGAGGCTACAAACTCCAAAAATGTGTAGCAAACGCTTTCGCGGTGGTCATATGAACGAGATTGATATTCATATTTAAATTTAAGATTTGTACTACTCCTGGAGTGAATTTTAGCCCAAAATCTCAATTATTCTGTGTTTTATTTGAATGCGAAATTGTTATGTCCTTATTGAAAAACACTTGAATTGGGTAATAATTCTCTTTCAGCCAGTAGTGGCGATGTCGTGCGCGTTTCTTCTGATTTTGTTCGCCATATCTACGCCTAGGAACACAATTGCTTTATTCCCTACGAACATTCCCCTCCAAAAAATAAGACAATGTTCAGCGATAACTTTATTCTATTACACACTATTACTCCACAATTGGTTTAAAATTACATCAAATAGGAAAAAAATCTGAAAGAGAAACCACTAATCCTCCGCTCGATTGAAATTGAATTTCACAGAAATAAAAGAACCACTAAACGAAATCACAAATTGATCAGCACTGCTTACTTGGAAAGTAACTCAAATCAGTGCCGGCGACTCCCTCAACTGAATACCAGCCCTCAACATCAGATGACAGCATTGAATTACTGCCATAAACTTCAAAAGAAAAGGACTTGCTTTTGGCGCTTACTGTGAAAGAAAAAAAAAAACTTAGAACTAAGGGGACATTCATTCCTCACCTAGGATTGGTTAGAAGCGAAAACCCTCTTCCTTTTCAAATCAGTAAAGCTAATC
This sequence comes from Xylota segnis, assembly GCA_963583995.1. Taxonomy (NCBI): domain Eukaryota; kingdom Metazoa; phylum Arthropoda; class Insecta; order Diptera; family Syrphidae; genus Xylota; species Xylota segnis. The sequence continues at coordinate 16,391,363 of OY757236.1, read as the reverse complement.
ATTCAACCTGATCGACCCCGTAAACCTCGAAGTTTCATCTATTGATACCTAGGAGAGTAAATCTTCTTTCAATTCTCCCATGGGACACATTCATAAATTGCCTTTTTGCCCTCTCTTCCTGGTGCCCCCTTTCTCTCGTTTGGTTCGTTGAAACGAACGAAAAACGAAAGAAATATCCTTGTCAATTCGATTTGGCAAACATAATAACTCACCGTTAAAGGATGCGGAAGATATCTTGATATACAATCACGTGACACATTCAGCGAGGAGCACAAGATGTACTCCGAGTCCCAGTCCCAGTCCTAGTCTCAGTCCCGGTGCCAGTCTCAGCGCCCGGCAGCGCAACGTGCCAACGTAGTTCCGTGGAAATGATTCGCAAAGGAAGTCAAATTGAACGAAAACTCAATTATTTTCGTGTTTCAAAGATTTCACAGGTTCAGACGACGCTGCTGCCACCACACCGGTTCTGGTGTGATAGATGCGGCGGTGGGACGGGGTTGTCGACTCACACGCCCTCTTTTGATTTATTTCCCAAGTGAACCTTGAAATTTACCGCGCGCGCTAGTATACGAATGAAAGTCGGCGGAAGAAAGCACCAGCAGTGTCTCTAAGCAAACAAAACAACAAAAAAAAAAGGATATACAAAGGATTCTACCAAGTGAATCGGAAGACAGGTGAATGCTGGTACTTTGCACCATGCCACAGATTGGATTACTCGAGAGAGATTTAGGCACAAGCACACCACAACCAAGCACACAGGATGAAGTTATTCTCTTATCCTTTCTTTATCTTGTAGATTTTTTTTTTGTATTCTGCCTCTCTCTCCAAGGATTGATTTACAATTTTTTCGGTACAAAAAGAAAAAAAAGAAAAAACCGAAATTGATTGACAAACGATTCACCTGAATATATTCGCAAAGGACGACCTGAAACCTTCTAAACTAAACTCCATTAGAGCGCATGAATCTGCCAAGTGGAAGAAGGATTTCGTTTGGTTTTTTTTATTTTTTTTATTCGTAATGATACTTTAAGGATCCGCTTCCGTTTGGCATCACTTCAGATCAATTATTAACGCCCAACCGGTGAGAATAATCCACATACCCAATTGCTTTCGTTCAGTAACAAGCCGGAGAATGCCAAAAGGATTAATCGAAATTCAAAAGTGTACCGTATATTCAGATATCCTGCTGCCTCCGATTAGCATATCGATTCAATGATGATGATGATGATGATGATGTACACTTGGTCGGCCTTCTGGGTGTTGATAGCTTGAATCTTCAAATAGGAAGTGAGGGTATAAAATTCAAGCACAGGGATTACAACACGTGTGAGAGGACAGACACAAACACATAGACAGACACACACAAGACAGCCCACATGTTCAAGGTGGGTTAGTGGCAAGGATTTAGATGAATATTCTGAATTCCAGTCGCTTACGACCACAGAACATCTGCAGTATGCGAGGTATGTTGAGTGAATTATTTAAGCCAACCGTAAGGATAACTAATTCTACAAATTGCTACAAGTTGACGTCACGGGTTGTGATTCAACATCTCCTGCATTATGTAATCAAAACGAAGTAATACGTTTCCAGTCGATTGAGTTTGATAATATACATATGTATTCCCCATGCAGGCCAATCTGATGCACATGATGTCTTCGATTAATCTTTGTGAATGTCAGAGATGCAAAGATTAAAAATTAAATTTTAAATTCAATTTAACTTTGACCAGAATATGGCCGTTGGAATGGAAATATTCTCAGAATTAATTAGACGTAATGTGTATCTAGAGAAATGTAAATGCCTATGAGTTCAATCGACAGATGTTGTAAGTACATCTTGCTTCACCTTCCTCCACCAAAAGGCTGTTCTTTACATATTTTGACAAACAGAGATAGATGGACTTCGAACTGACAGCACTAGGTTGAGTTTCTTCTTGACACTGGTTGTGAAGAACCATTAGACTGTATTTACTCATGACGGTTCTGCCTTTCATGAACGTATGACAAATATCAGTGAGTATAATGTTATGCAAAACATTATGGAACTAAAATAGGTTGCAATCAGAAAAATGTTTATCTTTCTGCCTAGGTATGAGTATAAGGAAGATCGAACCTCTGTTTTAAGGACCAGAGCGGATGCCAGTGCGCTTAGTCTGGACAACTGATAGCAGCTTGCACTGAATCGACGGGAGAAGAAAGCTGGTAGAATTTATCTAGCCAGTAACACAGAATAAGGTATGGTGATTCTTGGCTTGGCAGTGTAGAGTAAGCAATCTTATGACTATACGAATCTGACTTCTAGTAAGAGCTAGGAGTTATTTCGTTCGTGGGAGAGAGATGTTTGACATGAATATTTTGAATTGTCTGCTACCTTCCGTATTAGTTCAGTAATGGTGAGTTGAGTTACTAATGCAGCGTTCCGCAGTGGTGATAGGAAATCCACAGGATAGTCTAGCCATCATGAAAGTCGATGCAAATCCTTTTTTTTTTTTGGCTAGTAAGCCTGTCGTCTCATTACATGTCCGCTACGACCTGACACCTAAATTGTGCTGGCTAGTGATGTAAGTAATTAGCTGATGGTAGTAACATACTTGCTTTGATATTGTTTCGTTGGCCTTAATACCTAAAAGAGTTGTTTTGCAGTTCTTGTTTTTCTTATATCTTGGGATTTATGCCACAGCTCTTACAAGGAGAGATTTTGAAAACACTATTAGCAACAACGGTGAGGGTACTTTGGAGGAGTCCTGAAATTGTTTCTTTAAATTTGCCTCTGATTAGGAAAGAGAAACAACCATTGTCGAGTGCATTTTGCAGTTCTTTTATTAAGATGGATAATAGCAGGGGCGAGAAATGAGCACCCTTACAGCATGAGCCGCAATCGAGTTATTTAGGTTGATCCCTGATTTGATCTGATCCGTTTTTTTTTTTACTTAGTTTTATGTATGCCAAGTCAATAGTTTATGTCTATAAGATAGATATGACCTCAAGATCAACATGGAACACCATATTGCTAACTTGTTATCGTTACCGTGGAGGACATTTGAATGTTGTTGTAATCCGCACTTAATATCGTATCTTAGGTTACAAAAGTGATTCTAATCACAGTTCACAGAAACATGGTACAAGGTGGCCCAAAATGTATCCCAATATCGGAATAATGTAAATTTGACTCAGAACGCCAACTGGTCCAAAAAAATGTACGGTTCTGAGGCATTAAGAATCCATTCACGAAGAGTCATCCACTTGAAATCATTGCAAAGTGCAGCCTCTGCGCCTGCGGTGTCATTGGGCCTCGTGTTTTTGAAAACGCAGTTGGTAGCACATTCTTTGGTAGCACTGGGGCAAATTGATGCATGTGGCCTTCAAAATTTGACTTATGACATCGAAACCTGAAAAGTCCGACCTTTGATTTATATATCAAAATTCTTGGAAAAAAAGCCTTCTATTGCAAATGGCAGATGCCTAGTTCTAAAGGATTAGCAAAAATTTAGCCAAAAAATACGAAAGAAATAAAAGCTGCATAGGTTTTCGTAATTTCCAATCCTCTCAAAAAACTAGAAAACATATATCAATTTGGTTCTCGGCGGATCATTAAGATTTGATAGGAGCAGTAAATTCCAGAATCTATTTTGATAACTTATTTTACAATCTTGAATAAATCAGCATACTTTCCAAAAACTATTGATGGATATACGATAATTGAAAAATGAAAGAAAAGAGCAGACTTCTGGCTTTAAAGCTCTTTCTTGTCAGTGTTTGCGTTCGTTTTCAAAATATTTTTTTTTTAAAAGACTCCATAGTACTTTAATCCGAAATACATACATACATACATATGTATCTCCTTTTTGATATTTTTTCAAACGCAAGATGTTTTGTTCAAAAACAAAATGAAAAATCCAATAGAAATTCACTAGCTCTTCAGATATGTGAAATGCTACATAAAACTACTCTTAAAAGTGGAAGATAAAGAATATAAAATGAAAGGCTTTGGGCGTTTTTGAAAGGACTTTTGTCCAACATCAATGACAACTAATATTTATTAGGAGACGACATGCATTGGTTCGGATGAGGTTTTACCTTACGTCAAAGTAGGTCCGTAATTTTTACTCTCCCCACAAACGAATCGGTCTATTTGATCATAAGTAGTATTTACCCTTATTCTAGCTATTCCTTATAAAGTCCAAATAGTCTTTGTATACATGTTTACCACCACCATCTTTTCGAAGCGTGTTTTCTTTTTGCACAAAAAAACCCCCTAATATTACTCATACGCCGCAGTGTACCGATGCACTCATGTATAATTGAAAGGACATGAACTGTAACCAAGGCACATGGTCTACTTTGTTAAAGTGTGGAGTATGTGTATACAAAATACTAAAAGCAGGCCACTCAAGCAATACCGTAACAGAAAATATTCTTTTGGTTTCGAAAGAAATATAGCTTGAGACTGCATGAATTATGGTTTCATCATTGACTCACCCGCTCTTAACCTACCCGAAAACCTATTTCCAAACCAAACAAGTACACAAAGTCTGATGTTACAAATGTAGGTATATCCTTGGCAGACCGGCACACCGGATGTATAATAAGAGCGTGTAGTATGCAATTTATGGAGCATTACGCACGCGAATTTCATTCCTTTTCAATGAATGGAACGTAAATTTGAAGAAGTCAAGTCAAGACCCACATACTATACGGAGGATACAGGGAATAAATGATGACACAGAAGTTACTTGAAATTGTGCTCGAAATCTGCCAGTAATTCTATATTTACTCTGAACAGTGAAGGAGTAATAGATTCGGTTCAGATATATAGGAGGAAATTGAATGTTTGGAGTGATATTTTCGTTTGGAATTCCTTAGAAGTATTTAATGATTGGATTGCGGGCTGTAGGATACGGAAGTCCGAATTATGGCAACGGAAGATAGCAGTTATTTGTTGTATCAAGGAATTTTTGAACTTTCTGAAGAGAATGTGTTTTGAACTGAACTGAGACTGTAATTTGTTATAGATACATTTATTACTAAACAATCAACCGACCCCACTTTCAAGCTATAGACCCGAGCACATGCACACTATAGAGACGTTAGACGTGAGTCCTGCAAAAGGTGTCTTTAAATGAGATTATGAGCCTAACAATGCTATGGAAGTGGATGGCACAAGCACGAGTATCATTGTAGGACGAGGTAAGTTGAAACATCTACCCAAAGATTGTCATTGCCATCAAGGAACTTATAGATGTTGGGATGCCCTCAAAGTTCTATACAGAAAGATACCGGTTTAACGAATAAGCCAAGAGGGTCTTTCTTTGTCAGTCCATGTGTCCATTATGGATATGTGAGTCCTGTCGTTGATCCTTAGGAGTTCATTCATCTGCATTAGAAGAGCGTTGACTTGTTCTTGAAAATCTTTATTGATTTGGGATTCGGCTCTATTGAATGATTCTGATGACGGCGTGACTTTAAGTAGTTGCGGTCTTTTCACAAAATTTGAATACGACTTGATAGGGATACGGTTAAGGTGGTTGCGTGCGGTGGTTACTTTCCTTATCGGGTCACCCCCTCATGAGGCATCAACAGAGCCTACGTCCCATCGTACTTCTAGTTCTTTAACTTCAGCTCGTTCCCAATTATTTTCAAGACTCTAGACAAACTGCGCTTCTATACTTTCTTAGTCCACAAGGAGTAAAAATGTACGAATCTAAACCTCTCGTAAGACGATATTAGGTACCTACCCAGGCAATGGTTTCCAACGAGCTTAAGTGCATTCATTGCATATTTCCACCTGACTGTTCATCATCCATAAACGACGTATCCTTTTGACGTCAATCACAAGTTTAAGCCATTTAACCATGAAGACAAAACGGAGCCAACACTTTGACTACAAATCAGAAGTACAATCAATGAAAACTTCATAGCCAGAGGGCTTCCCCTCCCGCACGTCAGCATTCAATAACAAAAGATACCATCTGGCAACATTCAAAGGACACACTCCTGCTCCTGTTAAGATAAAGAACATCATCCACCGCCCCACCCTCTCCATTACAGAACGAATCTCATTCTGTTATTTACCCGAAAAGGTTGCCTCTGCCCTTGCGTTGTATATTTTACATGCGAATGCACTCGACTGACTTTTCCATACCCATATCCACGTTTCCAAGCCCAGGATTCTGTTCACTTTTTGATCTCCATGCCATATTCCCCGATGGAAGGAAAAAAAAGAACATTAATCGAATGAGCAGAGCACATCCCAGTCGTTCTGATTTCTGCTCAAGTATTACACACCAGCATTTTTGGAGCTCGCACCCACGGATAATGCTACCAGCGCCAGCGTCATAACAAATTTGTAAAGTTAATCTATTAGAAAATCGAAATTTTTGGAAAATTCTACGCACACCCTAACTAGGCATCTGATAAGGACGATGTAGCGTGTACTCCTGTGCTTATTTGATTTGTATGACTGATGAACGATGGCGGGGGAGGTTATGTGTGTGCTTTGAGTTTGAATAAGTTGATTAGGGATAATATTCAGCGGTAAATTGCATTAGAAGTCGATTCAATGAATCTATTAGCTGATTCTATTTTTGGTTACTTCGACGGAGCATCTGGAGGCATACACCACAGCATGGGTGACCTTGGTAGGCAATTACATTTGGAAATGGGATCAGTCTGCGATTTGCGAAGAAGTTACATGTATTGTTTCGCGAATCGGGCTCTTTGGGATGTGTATGTCCGATATATTTTAGATACCATGTTGTATCTACATAAGAATCCAAAACCAAGGATAGGCACACTTAGTGCAATAAAGGTCCATTGTGATGTCGTGAATGGGACCATTTGGGTACCTGAGACCATTTGACTACCTGAGACTAATTAAACTAACTGGAGCTTTTAATAAAGCGAAGGGGGCTCATTACGCTATCCAGTTCGCCTAGATTTTGAGAGGGAGAAACTCCTAGATGCAGTATTTTATGGGACAGAGCTAGGCAACTGCATTAAAGGTGGAAAACGGTGTCTTTCTCGTCCTTATCACTGTGTCTTCTGCAGAAGTTATGTGAAAAGAAGCCCAGCCTTTTGGCATGTTTCATAGGACAGTGTGACGACGATCGCTTGAACTACATGTAGAGAGATTTTCCCAACTACAGTTGGTACTACTAAAAGCCTCCCACCGCAGCAAGAGCTTACGTGTAGCGAGGGGCATACCTAGGCCACGCGATTTTGGCAGGATCCCGTTGGTCAGGACTCAGTCTGGCGAGCTCATCAGCCTTACAATTTCCAACTTTTTATACGTAAATGTTGAACTGGAGAGACAATCGGCATAAAGTCGGTTTTTGAAGTTCAAGGGTACGATTCTAAAGATTTGATAGTCTTTCAGAGTTTCAATGAAAAGGTCCCTGATAGATATAGTCTCATATTTCAGACTTAATAAGGCTTCCTTGAGCCCCAAAATTTCCACTCGAAAAACGTTACAATAATTTGGGAAACGAGCTCTTTCCTTTTACCAGCCTTTGGATCATCTGTGTAGAAGTGGACTGACTTCTCCTCAAGGGAGCGAGCATTCATGGGGAGCTGAATCTCTGCCTACCTGCAGATGTTTGGTCACGAAGACTACCTCTATTGCACAACGTTCACCGAAGCAGTAAAAGATACGAAAAACATAATGTTCCATTGAACGTTAAGAAGAGTGCCATCCGCTAGTGAATAAACTTGGTCAACACCTAACCCCAGAGAGCTTTACTAGACCGATGTTCAGCAATGAAGAGGCTTGGGAAGCATCAAGTGACATTGTGGAATTCATTAACGAAGACAAAGTGATAAAGAAAGGCAGCTCACCAGAGTGAGTCGAGTGTCCTAGGTTGAAGTTCTCCCTTAAGATCAAATAGTTGGCGGCAATAGCACGAGGGCTAGGGGTATGAAAGAACTTTAAGAAAACAAAACAGGCTCGTTACAAAATGTTGGCTTTAACGTACACAAAACGTCTTTGAATTACGAAAGTTATGACCTGAACGACATAAAACTATTGGACTGGTGTAAGGTCAACCATTTGCATCTCGTATTTCCGCAAAGGATTCTGAGTCTTTCAGTGTACAACGGTTGCAATGTGATGAATGAAGATGACTCCTCCCAAAATACCATACACTCAGGACGAAAATTGAACAAAATCTTCTGTCAAAGGTTTTCGAATGGACTCGATGGCCTTATAAGACGCCGTGATGTAGAGCCATATCCGAATATTTCGATAAAAAATTAGGGTCACTCGACAAGGCACGCCGTAAATTGCAGAGTTTGCTTCAAAACTCAATCAACCGGAACGCGTTAGCTACGTGAATCACTAATCATTCAGCGTCGAAGTAGAGGTTCATATTGCAGTTTGGCGAAGCTCCTGCAAGTCGTATCATTTTCCTGAACTAAATAATGGGTCTTCGCAAGGATCAGTATGGCGTCCGCTGCTTTTCAACCTACCTCTATGTAGGTACATCCGACTTTCCAGAAACAGTTTTCAGAGACTTGACATATGTAGGTACTCTAATAAACTTGGAATAGCCACTCAGTACCAGAGTTCGACTCATACTGAAAAGACTCCTACTAAACTTCTAATCTCATATCTCAAGAAACGGAGGCTATATCCAAGCAAAAGGACCAAAAGAAAAGTACTCCGACTAACCCCAAACATAAATTTTCATTTAATGTTGATTCAACTTGTATCTCGCCATATGCTAAGAAAAATAAATAATTTATCCAAAGTTATTCCCACAACGTCACTGGTCACAGTGAGAGCAGCACTCAGGAGGTAGAGGTCGTCTTTTGGAGGCAACGCTGAGACATTATAGTTCCCTAAAGTTAAGTTGTCACAGTCTAAACGAGGGCAAAAGGTTTCCAAAAATCCTTTGCGTAAATAATCCGGTGTTTACCCCAAACAACGCCGAATGGATACTCTCCTTGTCATTTCAAAGGAAACACACAAAAAAGGACGACAAAATGAAAAAAAAAACCAACATCACCCTACTGATTCATAAGTCTAAACATTTTCACTTTTCATTCCACTTAATTTAATTTTCAACCACACGCAATACAAAAGGGAGCACAAAACGAAGGAAAACAAAACCAGAAAAACAAGAAAAGGAGAAAAAAAAATAAAACAAAAACCAACGAAAGAAAGGGAAACCTCCTTCAAGCGAAATTCTGCGCTACGTCGACAATTATTTTCCACTTTATCAACAGCACCGCACACACAACAAGCACAGTGAGCATGTTAAGGGTCCTTCAATTACACCACCACCCCCACCGCCAGCATCTAGGCTCTCAACCCAGTCGTGGCTATTAGTCCTGTGTGCGGGATAAAAACCCTTTTTTTTGTTCTTTTTCAAGGGCTACGCATATGCCTTTACGCGATCTCGTCACCATCATACCATCATCTGGGCTCTCGCTCAATTATTCTCCATTATTTATTCGTTCATTTTTTTGTCGTCCTTCTTCTGGTGTTTATTCGCGAATCCTTTCCCAACACACAACGAGTACAGTACAGTGAGCTGAGTTCTCATCTTAACGATAAATACTCATTCAACCGAGCATTTCTATTATCCTTGAATAACTGAGCGCAAGCAACAAACATTGGGGGGGAGTCAGCCTCACGGGTGACGTCGTGTGATGACGAGGTGGAACACTACAAGTAGAAAAGCAAAAAGAAAAACACAAAATCTTCCACAGGGAATCCTAACGAACGAAAGTCCTTTTATTGTAAACCATTTGCTTATCACATTCGACATGACGGCAATGGTGATGGTGCCAGTGTGCAATTTATCTACTGCTTTTGTTACGCTTTTCTTTTTATTTTTCTGCGCTCCCCACTCTCTTTTTTTTTTGTTATCCTTGCCATTTATAACAATATTTGCGGTAGCTGTATTTTTTCTTTTAATGCATTGTTCCCCGGAGGAGGGATTGTTGTGTTATGGGGAGTGACGGCGGTTCTTTTCCTTTTTTTCTTCCTTTTTTGTTTGCCCGCGCCTTGCATTTGCTGCAGGACTCGTGACATTTCTGCTTGTCCTGTTTCGTATTTTATTTAAGTTTTGTCCTTTTGAAAATGTTTTCTTTAATTTTTTTTTCTATTCTTTTCTTATCATTGTGATTTGAAGAGTGCGAAATTATGAAAAAAAAAATGTTTTATGTTGTAAGTTTTTTTTTTTTTCTTGGTCCTTTGTCAGTGGTCTTTGTCCTTGTGATTTACTTTGGTGTCTGGTGTTAAAGAGCGGTTTCAAGGTTGTGAACGCTCGGATGGAACAGAAGCGGATTTAATGGGTAATTAAAGTTGGTGGGTCCTTTGTTTGAACATTGATGGAGGGATCTTTTTAGGTGGACCCTAGTCAAATAATGGACATGTTGCACGTTGCAGGATGTGGGTTTCGTTATAATGAAGATAGTAAGCTTGTTTTAATTTCTATTACTCTTTCATGACGACCTTGGAATCTATCACAGTTCATTGTCACTTGACAGAGTTCTTAACAAGCCAAAGAGAGGATTCAGCATCAATTCTTCATATTGTTCTACTCTATAAATTCAATATTAGCCTATGTATACCGGATGCAACCAGTTAATTTTATAGTTAGACACTACTGGGAGGACCAACCAGAGACATGTAATATCTCACGACAAACGTGGGATAACTGAAGCATAGATGAAGGGAAAACCTTTGCAGGGGTTTGCGAATTCCATTAGTACGCTATGAACCATTTGGTCCAATACGAAACTGATCGCCAAATGTGAACTTTAGGTTCAACGATTTTCCTTCATGTTTCGTATTACAAAAAGGCTTGGAATCTGAGCTCCTGTAGACTCAAAACTCGTAGGCTGTTTTTAGGAACAACACCGTTGTCTTACTTGATCGTCGCTTTGAGTAATGGTTCCTCTTAAACTTAGAGAAAACCCAGCGAAACCGAAACATAACGAGGCTTGTAAATTTTGATGTTCAGATTGGCATGCTGCATGACTGTCTACTATCACCACTATTGTTTCTGGTAAGGTTTAGCGATGAAAAATCGTGAAATGAAACTAAAAATGTGTTAAGGGATGTTAAGGTTTTTCATACTCCCATGCTCTTTGAACGTATTCTGCACTAAACCTTAAGCTTTCAGTATAAGTCTTTTATTTTCCCTGAAAGGTAGATCCACTACCACAAAACTTGTCCAATTTGTGTCCTTTGCCTTTTCCTCGTTAGAAATTAACAATGAAGTCGATGTACTCGTAAGACCACCTGATTTTAGTAAAGCTTTCGATATTAATTAATCTGTTGTTGGCTTTGAACCCGCATTGTTAAAATGGTAAGCTTCTTACTTAGAAAACCGTTTTCTTACTTAGATGTCCGGTGTTCCTCAAGCCAGTCATCTAAGTCCTCTTCTTATTATCGATCATGATAGAGTCACTAAACACTCCCACGTCCCCATATACGCTGGTGACACCAAATCTTTCAAATCTATTTCTTCTTCCCAAGACTCTATCTAGTCTTCTTCAACACGAAATCAATATTTTTTTGAAATAGGGTCGCCAAATACCAATCTATTACTTTGTCGCACAAGCGTAACCAGTCCCTCCTCTCGACGTTATTTTCACCATGGTCCACCTATACCCATAGTTAATTATATTCGCGAGCTTGGCACATTCATAAGATCCAACTCATCACTTGGTTTTGGTCTAAAGAATTCTCCAACCCTTACTTAACCAAATCACTCTACGCTTTCGTTCGCCTAGTCCTTGAATACGTTAGCCAAGCCTGGTAGCTCTTTCTGCGAGTTCGTGTGTCCGAATTAAGAACAATCAATCCCGTTTTCTTCGGTTGCCCTTCAAGGTCTACTCTCTCTCTCATCATGTCTTTCTTTCAAAACCGCCTCAAACTCATTAATTTACGATCGCAAGGACGTAGCTAAAGTTCTAATCATTCTAATGCGAATCACCGGGTACTCTAAGGTTCCATCGATTTTTTTCTACACTACCCCACGTAATTTACGATGTCCTAGACTTTTCTATCTACCGACCTAGCATATCATTTATAAATTCCGGCTTAACCAGCTTAATTTTCTGTCTGCTCGTGCAACCGAATTTGTATGGCCCAACATTGCACGCCATTATACTAAGTCAAGATCAGAACACGGAGACAAATTTTCTCGATTTTTGGATTTGTGTAGGTTCGCATGTATGTATGTATCTACTTATTGAATGAAGCCCCACGACGGGCGCCAATTTTGTGAATTTTTTTTTACAAATAATTTTTGTAATTAAAATCAACAAATCTTTCAGTTTTCTGCCCACGCAACCTCTTAGTGTATGAATGAAGAATCCTCTCCTCAGATAGAGTAACCCCCAAACCAATTTGCTTTAAAGCACACTATCCGCCCCATATGATACCATTTCATGCTCCTTACGCAGCCAAGCAAATTATAAAATTCCATATGCCCTTTGTTTTATCATAATCGTGGATAAAAACGTAATTCCGCCACAAGGAATTCAAGAAAATACAAAATTATAAAAAAAAATAAAATAAAATATCCTTTGTTGCAGGTCATTTCCTCTAGGAAACCATACAGCTCGACAGGCAACTTGCACAATTTTCTACAAGAAATCCTTTAAACAAATTTCTGTAAGAACCTTTGTAATCCTATTTTTTCGCAATTTACTCTGGTATTCTTAACAGAATCACAAGAGAGCGAGAAAACAAGGAAACGAGCTCTAAGTCCTTACTAAGTTGGTTCCTTCGCATCTTTTGTTTTTCCGCCCGTAAAAGTGTTTAACTTTGTTCCAGCACCTCGAATGTACGGTTTTGTAACAAAAGAATAAGAATGCATTCTTTATTTTGGGTCACAAATGGGATCAAGAGTAGCTCAAGATCAGATGAAAACCCCTTTAAGGCGTCGACGACGATGACTGTGACGGTGGCGGTTGCAGGAAGATTAAAAACGACGAACCAACTTCAACAGAATAAAGGATTCTCAAATGCAAATACACTTGTTCTGAATTCACAGAAAAATGAAAGGAAATGGAAATAAAACTGTTGTTGTCGTTACGGTAATTTCAAAACAACCCCCGTTTTACAGAAGAGTGGCGCTGAGTCCTTGTAGTCCCAGCCATTTGCCAGTGCAATGTATTGAAACAAAAAGGATGTGTAGTGAAACGACCGAAACAAAACTTTACCCCTTTTCCTCTTATCCTAGATGACACTTGTGTGATTTTCAAATTGAGGTTGGGTTTTCTTTTCTTTTTTGTATTTTCTTGTTTTTTTGTGTTTTTTTTATGCATCCTTACCTTGCTCCCTCTGTTGTCCCCCCTTGCCTGTCGCATACTTTGTCAAAAACTTCTATCCAACCGAAAAGAGCAGAAGAATGTCCTTTTGGAAGCATTTACAATTTCATTACACTCTTGTGTGTGCCTGGTGCTCCTTCGTCCTTCAGCAGCTCTGATCTGCGACAGAGTTCACCCTTGCATTAGAGGACGAACACACACATACATACCGCACAGAATCCCTTTTCGACAGTATATTGCATTCTTGTTTTCGTTTTCTTTGTCTCTAAGTTGGTATGTGCGCCTTAACCTTCCACCCGGCTTTGTTTGGGACCCAGGACATGGTACCTACATACCGTACTCTTGTCATGAAAGTTCCATGGCGTATGGAGGATGGAATATGTCGTCATCATTGCGGAGCGCGAGAGGTATAAAGTGTTTGTTAATTTTCAAGCAGGTGCCTTGTGAGCGCGCTGTGTACCTTATGTGACTTGACTTACAGACCGGGGGGGACGGAATATCCTTGAAGTGCTTGTACACAGCAGAGGTAAGTGCTGCTTATAGAGAACTCTTCGTAGCATCGTGTGTGATGCATACAGCCGGAGCATTGTTGCATATTTCATGTGAATCGTTCAAGTGACGGGCAATTGAATGTTTGCCGACAAAATTTGTGATGATGGAATAATTAAGTTGTGGCTGTGTTTGTTTTTTGCCGAGAAAATAAAAATGGAAGCTCCTCGAGTGCGGATGATGTATGGAAATTTTTTCGAGACACTTGATAAGGTTTATGGCGCATTGTTTTCGGAGTTCCCTTGATGTATGTCAATGACAGAGTCATTTACATAAAACGAGCGCCTGAGTGCTTAGGGATAAACGGGTTTCGACTTACCTTCGTAAGACGAAGTTTGAAGTTCTCCCTGTAAGTGGAAGCTCGTGTCTCGAGGAGAATTGATCTGACACCCAACCTCTTTGTAAACATAATGGAACTTTGGAGTTATGAACTTGAGGTCTTTTAGTCGGGGAAAACCTGGTTAAAGGTAGTTTGCATTATCTATAGCTTTCCATGTGGCAATAGAAATGATTACAGAATCACCAGTCAAGGATTTACCACTGACTTCAAACCATTTTAACCTGGATTGTGCGACTTGTGAAAGCAAAAACGAAAGATAGAGGGAAAAGACAGTAGAAGAATCGAGGAGCACATCTCGCCTAAAACCCTGATCCCATAGCAACTCGATAAAAGGATAAATATATATAGGCTTGGTGGAAAATGTCATGTCTTGCCCATTCTAGGAGGAAGGATAATTCTTTCAGAGAGGAAGCCAACGAGGCTGGCTCTCATTCGGAGCTTTCAAAAGCGCCTGAAGTACCGAGGCAAAAAAATAAAACCATAGGTTCAGATGACAAGGATACTATGTATCTAATACTAGCTAGGCTAGAACATAGATAGTTTCGTTAGAGAACCTCCCGGTGACACACCTCGATGTAAATATTTTCTTTATTGGAAATACCACTTTAAGGGGCTAGCTTCCAGAATGCTTTGCTGAATTATTCTGTCACAACTTACTTGGAAGAATCGTCATTGTCTATGCTTTTGAATAGCTTGAGAAAGAGGTCCAACTCCACGGACCGTTTTAGTAGGGAAGTTCCTAATGGATGGCATGATGGTAATGCAACAGGCATATATATATATGGTAAATGACATATTTGTTAGAGACAGACGTAGAGCTAGATTGATTTTCTTAAGAAAATTCAGCTACAAAGCCTCTCAACGTCCAACCAAGATTCCGATTCAATTATACTACATTCTTTGTCCATCAATTTGGCTAGCCGGCCCGGGATCCAAAGATGTAACTTAGTTCGCCTATTCTTTTGGAAGCAAATACTAGAATACCCAAGATGATACCTTGTCTCTAGAAACTCCTGTCAATGATTTCTTTTACAGCTGCTAAAAAGCATACTCTGGAGCTGATTGACCGCATACATGCTCCCGAAGCCTCTTTAGGGCTTTAAGATCACTAAATGTAGTTATGTACTATCATACCAGAATTCTTGCAATGATTCATGTCGCGAGCAATTTTTTTGTCAGAAGCTCAGGCATTAGCGGGAGATAGGACCCTGGAAGAACGTTGCGTTTATCTTGGAATTAAAGCATTTACTAAAGAATTAAATTGAATGTCATGAGCATCTTTTAGACATCTGCAGAAACAGATGTAATAGGAAGAGTATTCCAGAAAAACTTTTCGTTATTTCATGTTAATTAACAATACCTAATCAGAAATCGTAAAAAAACATTTCCATTCCATAGAATTAACTGTGAATAGCATACTAATCAGCTCGGGATAATGAGACATCGACAGAATACAATCTCACAGATTAAATGTCTTCACATATATGTATGTACATACATATACAAAACCAGCATCTAACGTACCACATATATGTAGATATGTAAGTATCTAAAACAGAAGGTAATGCATCATCACCACTGAGAAAGGATGCCCTCAGGGTGGAGTTTTCTCCGCTGTACTGTTAAGTACCTCGTACGGCAAATCGAAAATGAATGCCGGAGGGTATAACATCGTGAATTGGAAGAAATAATCTTTAGATTGACCTAAACCTAGCTGCCAGTTGGGCCAACTCGATGTATTGCCTAAGAAAAGAAAGTAGACAATAGAGTTCCCAAAAGGAAACTAAAATCCCATGACTTATGTAGCTCTGCATTATTGTCACGATTTCATTCAAACGCTATCAACATGAATGTACAAAACTTAACATATGTAGTTCCAGAGCTTGTCTTCAGGTCAACTCGATTAGAAATCCTTCCCTTCCAACCCCAAATCGTTGAAAATTAATCAACAATCCTAAACATTTCCCTCATCAAATTGTAGTTCTCCTCTCTTCATTTGAGGTTCCATTCGTAGAATCCATCGAACTTTGCCTGCAAACATTTAATTTCCTTTTCCACTCGCAGTCGGAGCCCTTCGTCCTTAGATCTGAAAATCGATTGCTCTCGTCGATATTCAATTACCATCGATAAATCGTATAATCTTCCAATTTATCTTTACATCAAGGCATTACCATCGCATCCTAATAATCAACAAACATCGACGTGGTCGTACAACAGTCGTCGTCTCCCAGTACGAACATCCTTTGCATCTATACAGATGAATACATATTCATCCTCTCCTGCCTGCCTGCCTGCCGTGTTGCCGTAGAAAGCAACAAATGTCAATTTCATTTCAATTTTGTATCTGATTTCCTTTCGGCGAATATGTGCCACCGTTTCGTTTACCTGGCCTCGTTGTACGTATATACCGTCAGCCGCACACTCACCTGCAGCAATTTAATGTTATTAGAAAATTCAAGATCGTTTTGATCCTAAGAGCTTCATAACTGTTGCTGGGTGGGGGTTATGTGTAGGGATAAGCATCGTACTCCTTGAGCTATTTGTGCTTTCTATGAATATTGCCTATGGTTTTGTATTCGCCAGATGACTGGGCCGTGTGTGTGCAGGTACATTTGTGAAGAACTTGAAGAACAACAATCCAGCCAGGACGAGTAGAATATCTCAACAAAGTTTGATTAAAGAAAACTAAATATTACTTCGCCTGCTGCCGGCGTTATGTTGGAAATGTGGTGTTTTGTTGGTGTAAATAATGCAAATCAGCGTGACGTTGACACATCTGTGATGGAAGACAACGCAACTTGTACAGGAACTTCAAGTGGGTCTTCCTGGATGGTCTGGAGGTGATGGATGGATATTTTCATGAAATAGTATGCTTTTCGACACGATGGATGTAAGTGCTTTTAGATTTGATTGCAATTAAACAAACATGGAAACAAACCATAGATGGTCTGCACTTGAGAGCCATTCAGATGTACATGTTATGTTTTAAAAATGAAAAGAAACTTTGTAGTTTGTTGGTTTTGAGAAAATTAATTATAAAGAGGAGATACATACCTCATACATATGTATGTATGTATAGGTGTATAACTTCCAACTCTGAAAATGACGATGGAAAATTTAGAAAAGGTACTTTCAATACCGAGGTTTTACTACAGAGGTGGTAATCGAAATTTGGAAAATGCGACACCTTCATGACCGGCCATGTAATGTAGTCGAATTCAGGAGGAAACGTATAAAAAAGCCACAATCCATCTGCAACGGATTGTATGACACCCTATCATGTGGCCCCATGACATTTGCTTTGTCAAATTACGACGATATCTTCGAATGTTTGTTGATGTTTTATCCAAAATTTCATCTAGTATATCAGTTATCTATTTTAAAGTTGAGTTTGAGCGCGATCTGTCAACTGAAGAAGAATTTAAGTGTTTTAAAGCGTTCTAATAGGGCCATGAAGTATTTGCAAACTGGCTTTTACAAGAGCTATGCATCTCTCACGAATTAGTTCGCCACATTTTGGTGATATTTTATGCATGAGACGCGTTGCAGCACGCTCTGATCCAAAAGAGCTGAATTTTGTTCAAATGGAGCATCGCTAAGGACATGTTAGAACGAGTCAATTCGGACCCCACCTTCATGTAACAGATTGTCACAGGTGACGAGACTTGGGTTCATGAGTTTAACAAGCAAGCCAAGAGACTCGGTCCCGTACATATTTTGGCTGAATGTATGGGCATATAGGAGTAGCTGGTAGTTTTCCATCTTAATAGGTCAAACTTTATCTTAAGTATAAACTTTATCTTATCAAATTTCTTAAACATGTTATACCATTACCTCCTGTAAGCCCTGCTACTTACTACATATTTGTAATATTCCACATGATATCAACTCCTTCCATGCCCCACAGATGGCGTTTATTGTGTCTATCCCTCTGCCTTCGAGATGTCATTAGTGAATAATATCTGAACGCTACCCTATTCCTTATGTCATCTTTGACATTTATGAAGTTGACACATGTACAATTCATTGCTCACAGATTCTTGATGTCAAGTTTTTGTAATAGGATTACTCACTCTGCAGGAAAAGTGACTTGCGAAATGAGAATTGCATTTCTTGTTGCCTAATGCAGTTCATTTAGAGTAGCCAATAAAATTTTGTAAATATTTTCCAATCATCTCCCATAAATTTGCCATTACTGGAGATCATCTATGTATCTTAATTTTTTTTTCATTTTCTAAGCCGAACAAATGGTCAAAAGCACCCACTTGTTCCGTCCCACAGTGTGATTTCATTCATTAGCACTCAAGAGTCATAGATAACAAGTTTGCACAAGATACTCCCAACAAGGACTCTCCTCCTAAATAAGCCACCCTCAGACTATAAGTCACAAACGTAAAACAGTATTCACAGTGGAACTTGTCTCATTCAACAAATTTTCAAAAAGCCTGCAAATACTTTACGGTAAGTTATGTCCTTTACACATTTCAGGAGGACAAATCTTTTTGTTAAAAAAAAAACTCCATACAACAATCTTATCACAAACAAATACATACACATCTGCATCTGAAAAATTGGCAAGCATTTCATTAACCTTGACAAAGTGGTCTTCTGCCGCTTCTCGTTTTAATAGAAGTCCTCCCTTAATTCACACGCCACTTCACTGCTGGTCGTGCCTCGGAAGAACTCAATTTATCAAGAAAAGTATGTAGATATGTATGTACAATCTTAGACGCAGGATTTAAACATTCCATGCTCATTCCAATCACTCAACGCCTTCATTCCCGCCCCGCTATCTACACCAAATGCGACTCTGTCATGAGATGACAGTAAGACCAGGGCAGGGGGGAAGAGAAAACAAAATAAAAATTCCTTAAATAACTTTTTCCACACGCAGACGAAGTAACGGAAGCAAATAGCACGAAAAATTATCTTACTTAAGGAAGCAGAACCAGATGACGATGATGACGAGCAGAAGAGAAGCCAAGCTAAGCGCCATTGAATTCTTCCGTCCGTCGGTCGTCTTCCAAACGGGCATTCTTCCGATGTGTAAATGTGTCCCAGAAAACATAACATCCTTCGGAATTTATCATTGTGCAAAGGAAAACAAGCACCAACACACACACACACAGCCCTCCGTATCGCCGTCGGTCGCACAGGACATTTCAAGGCGTTGCTACTGAGATTTATCCATGGTTTGCAAAATTGTTCTTTAACCTTCTGTCCGACAACAAAAAAAAAAAAAAGAAAAGAAAATGTAGACAATGTATGTATGTGTATGTGTGTGTGTGTGTGAATATAGGGCAGGGAGGGACATTTGTTCCCGCATCCTTAAAGAGACAAATGTTCACACTTGATATTGTTTTGCCTGCAAACAAATGACTGCCCACTCGATAAAGCAAACGATATCCTTTTGGCAGGCCTTCATTTCATCTCGGTGCTGTATACCTATACATATAACAAGCAACCTGTGTATGTATGTATAAGGTGGGTACACGAACGCACACCGAATGAATCCAATGTGATGCGAATGAATGAATGAATGAATGTCCTGGACGTGATAAAACTTTAATTTTGTCCAAATTGTGATTTGATGAGGATGCCGATGCCGATGCCGATGGACGGAAGAGGATGCCAATAGCTGTCTCTGTATGTGGGTGTATCTATGCTGTGTAGTATGTGCGCCAGCCTGCCGAAATTGCAAAAGGCGCTCCTTACTCACTGATAAGGGCAAATTAAACTGGCAGACATTCTCGCAAAGAAAAAAAAAGAAAGACAGAAAGAAGGTCAAAGGAAATGTATTGAATTAGGCAGGTACTGGCTATGGGAGCCTTTATTTGTTGGCCATTCAAATTCAAGGACATGTGAATGGTAGGAGCAGATGGTTACTTTCTGGGAATCTTGTTAAACGATCGTTTGTTTGAAGTTGTTCGTATGCAAGGAATAACGTGTCCATAACTTTGGACTACTGCTGCCGCTGAGTGTATTCGACACTGGATTGGGAATATTTATGTTTTTGCCATGAAGTTGTACGTGTGGTACCGAAACTTTGTCAGTCTGTTGGGCTAATTTATGAGGTTTAAGGTTAATTTCTTTAAATGTTTTTATTTTTTTTATTTTTGTGTTTGAAATCTGCGCCACTTGTGGCAAACGACGTCTTGTACTGAGTACTTTTAGGAATACCAAATTAAGTTGGTCCGCTGAGGTATGTCGAGCAATTGATTGGTCCTTAAAAAACCAAGTTTTTTCTTAAGCTTATATATAAGAGCTATTTATAAATACGTCAGATACATAATTGTGTGGGAACCGAAAGGAACCGACATTCTGCCTCTGGATACAGACTAAATTAGTCAAAGTGGTACCTGTAACTTTTGGTGTCTAAGGATTTCTTTGAAGAAATCATGTTTGAATAATCACTTGGATACTCTAAAACTAGACGAAGTTTCTTTTCACAGTCATGAATCACGCCATAGTAATGTTCTGACCTCATGAATGCAGATACTCAGCAATCCCTGGGTAGATAGGTAGCTAGATAGATTATGTAGTCAACCCTCGGGCGACCAAATAACCCATTGAATCCTATACAATTTGGGATAGCTAAGCTGACTCCCTGAATCACCTTCGAAGTGGTATACATTTTAGGATGGTTAATGCCAGCAAATCTTCGAAATGGTATTCGTCTAGTTTCACACAGACTTGGGTATTCGCATTCGGTATCTATTCGGAATGAACGCTAGCTTGGGTTTATTAGGCGCTTAATTTGCCTGGTCTTGGGATTATCATGTTATATCCAGAGTCCTTCGAATTGCTTTAAGTGTAGGCCACCCTCTGTAGCCGTTTTCGTTAAATTCAGGTCCAAGGGCATCAACCATTTGATTCTACCTATACTTTGTGTATCCCACTCTTTGTGTATCCCACTACTTAAATGTCTTCCTTTATTGGTAAAGTAAAAATTTTTTTTTTTATAGTTTTTCCAGCTTCTCTTCTACCAACGTTTCACCAAGCACATCACTGTCATCAAGCGTTACATCCTTGTTCCCATTATGCTGTTCATCCCGTCCATGACTGCACATGATGACACCATTCACTCAACCACATCCCATCATTATTTCCTTTTCGTTCTCTTTTCGCCAACACAATACCCCAAATATTTTAAGTCTTCCAATGCAATGATGCGACCAATCGCACACAGTAAGTATGACCTCCATTCACATAGTGTTTCCCCAAGAGAAACCGTATCCCGATCACGTAAGACCTGAAAACCGCACACAGAGTAACCGAAAACCTTGAAAGAATCTCCAGCATGGCATTGTTCGTGGCTACCAATTAAGGGGACCAGAACTCCCCAAAACATACATGCTATTCCAAGACTACCTTTAGGAATAGCAATCCCCCATTCAATTGTCATTCAATAGCAATCCCAACCAGATATATCACGAAAAACCAAATGCATTCCATTCGAGGATACCGATGCTCGTAAATGGTCTGCGAAGCATAACAGCTGTCACCTCATTAGGGTGTAGCCACAGTAAGGAGTGCTGTAAGACTTACCTTCTAACGAACCAGTGTATATCCTTGAGATGTCATAATCCATTGGTCCGAGTGTGTTCTCGATTTCGACATCTGTCGCAAATACAGAAAGCGGATCTTGACGTAGAACAAGTCGAAACTCCCTGTAACAAGAGAAGATGTAAAATTATTTTCCATTTTTCAAACAATATATCGGTAACAATTGTCCAAAGACCAACAACAATAGCAAGTGCTGTAATCTGAAACCCATCACCATGGCTAGAACCGAACGAGGAGAGTGCATACATATAACAAAGCATCCAAACGACCCTCTTGCGACATGGCGGAACCACCATCGATTATGCTTCGAATGCAAATGGAGACGACACAAGTAGGTAGAGAGTGAGATGAGCTAAAGTGTCGGTTCGTCTGGGATTCCATGGAAGCAACCATGTGGAACGTTGTGATGATGGCACATCCAACCTCATTCAAGGGCAGCACTACTCTGCTCCACCGACCGACGAGGTTCAACTGTACTGGACGAGGTGTAGGTGGCGGTTAAGTGCAAATCAATGTTCTTGAGGCGTTGTCTTCTTTATGTAGCTTGTAGCCCCAGCTCGGTCATGATGTATGACCGCACACGCAAATCGAAACAGCGACACAGTGCAGTATGGCTTCTCTAAGACTTCAAGAAGGCACAATGGCCAGAGCAACAAATGGGAATCAACGATGTTGTCGTTACTGTCTCACTTGGGAACGTGTACGGTGCGGTGCGGCGTGTATAGGCCTCGCAATTAATTGCCATTGACAGTCTCACGTTGCACTTGGTGGTCTTTGTCAAGGTCGGTCGGAGGCAGGCGGGGTGGGGATCTTCATTATTTTTAAGTGCTTCTGAGAAGAAGGAATCAATTCGCCGACGTGGGTGAGTGAGGCCCTCCAGAAAAGTGCTTCCGCAAGTTTGAAATTCATTTTTTTCTTTTTCTACGGCAGAAATTATTGATTTTTGCCCTCTCGCAACGCAATGAGAGCTAAATGGCATAATAAGGGCAAACGCTTACGCTTACGGTTGAGAGAAGCAAAAAGTGGGGAAAAACATTTTTAAGGGATTTGCATGGTTTTATTGTAAAAGCCTGGTAATGGCATCTGAGACATTTAACACCGATGGGAGTATGGATTTTTTTTTTTGCTTCTTTCCTTCGTTTTATTGCTTACTAAGACGGTAATGGTTCCTGGCCTGGTGAGGGCGAGGGTGGGTGCAATCTAATTGCCAGACTGCTGTTTAATATCGAAGAATTTTCGGGGCGGACAAATGGAATTTCACCTATACCTACATTGACGTCATCTGTTTACAAAATTATCGTTATCACTTTGGGAAAGGCGAACTGCCTCCAGCTGGTATTTAATTCAAATTATGTTTTAATAGTCAATTAAGGAAACTATTTATAGGTTGGCAGCGCCATTGATGTGATGTGAGATAGGCATTTCATTTGAAATGTTTTCCAATTGTAAGTGGAATTATGAGTTTTATCTTACAGTTTGTGTTTGAGATGTGCGAAAATGTATTTCGGAAAAAGTGAACATATTACAGCTTTTTCAATAACGACACAGATTAATGGAGATATTGAGGTGAAATGTATCCCAGACGAAGTACACATGTATGGAATTCGGAATTCTTTCCATGACTAGCGAGGGCATGTTTGGAGCAGTCGATAGTTTGAAGCAAATTTTTAGCTGAAACGTTGCCAATTTCGCGTTTAATATTGTTTCTGAGCTCATTTAACGTTGTTGACTTGTTGGCATAAGACAACGACTGAACGAAATCCTACAAAAATTAATCCAATGAAGGAGCGAGTTGGCCATTCGATTGGATCAAGTCCCGAGACTACACAATTTTCAAACAACTTCCCCTTTAATAGATCAATTTTCGGACCAACTGTATGGCATGTGGTACCATCTTGTTGGAACCACATATCATTGATGACAAGTCCATCTAATTCTAGCCAAAAGTAGTCTTCCTATATACCACGAAAGCAAACTCTATTGACTGTAAAATGGCGATCATTTACATCGACCAAGAAATAGGGTCCAATCACACCTTCGGCTACGCTTGGGGACGTAATGAAGTATGTGTCTCTTTAACGTAGTCCTTAAGTCAAAAACCCCTCGAATGAGCAAAAGTTGAGTTCGTTGTCGCACTTCAAGTCGGCTGATGTCCTTTTCCATTTGCCGCGAAATATTTGTCTAATACGTTATCTTTTCGAGTTGGAATGGACTCTACATGTCCTAGTCAACTTAAACGACTGTTAGGTACTTTTCTGACCACGTCGATATGGCTCTACAGCTCGAACCGAACCGAAAATCGTCAATATCGAAGAAATTTGCATTCAAAACTTTCAAGGATGTCTTCATCTGTCTACGTTAACGTCCTTGCTTTTGCGGCAAGAGTAACTCTTCGTTTGATCTCTAAAGGTAGTATGTTGGTGTCAGAGTTTATAGTGGGGCCGAGTGAGACGAAATTCCTAACTACCTGAAAGTTATAGATGTCTCGTGAATCCTGGAAGCGAGTTGAACTCGCAGAAATTCTGCCATCACATATGCACAGCGGTGTTTGAGCTTTGACCAGAAGAAGAGGTAGAAACCATAAACCGTGAATATTGAGAAACTCCAACTAATAAGAGACGACAACTATCTCCTTCCGAAACACTCATCGACATGACAAATCAACTCAGCCATGGAACGAGAAGTGAATATAACAAAAGTGAGATGTGCTCTCTTCCTAATGTGTGTTATCACAACCTCAACAGAGGTCATCAATGTCTAGTCAATTCCCTCTTCGGTGGAAGAGGAGTCAGTAGGTTCAGGCCGGTAATAATCTAGGTAAGGAGCGATGGGTTGGGTCCACTTGCTTTAGGGCTTACACATCCTACTCGAATCAGCTGCAGCCACATGTGGGTGCGTCTAGTTGCCTCTTCAGAGAAGACAGTGTTACTCTGTCTCGACGTGATTTTTGAATCAAGCCTGTTAGGAGTTTCACATAGTGAAGGGTGCTTCAAACAACGGCTTAAAGTCATCAACAAACGACCAGTACCCTTAATCCTACACAGTTTGTTGCTACTATTTGGCAGAGAACGTTCATTGGTCTCCTAGCATTGTCTATAGCTTTTGAACTAAAGTGAATAGGATCACTGACCCACTGATAAAAGTCAGTACTTTTACTAAGAGTGATGCTCATGACTTTGTACTCCTTTGATTGCAGTCCTTTTCACAGAAATGTGATGAAAACCATTTAACCTGGTGATAATGCATCAATGACCCACACCCTCGTGACGTATATCGCACTTTACATAAAAACAAAACAAAACTTCTACGTCCTGAAGTAACAAGTAATTAACCACCCCAGTTCGTTCACTCTATCTACTTAAACCATCACCGAGTACGAGTACCATACCCACTGTAGTAACCCTAAAAGATGTTTATCACCGAAACCACTATCCTGCAAAAATAGGGTCAATTTTCTGGTTCTTTAGAACCAACCACCCGCACCTACATGAGACTACATCTTCAAAGTAACCCGTGAGATATATGTTCGTTCCACAGAATCCTTTTATCCTGCAGCTAGAGAGCAAACCACCCCCAACCTGTTACTCCACATTCAGTTGATTCACTTGAAATACCACCTCCAGCATTATCATCATCACCATCAACCGTAGGAACAAGGAGTGACATTAAAAACAACGATACCCAGGCTTTGTGCATTCACCCACTTGGGAGGCATTTATTTGGGGACCAAGTACTCATACCAACCTGTAGCCGGAGAGGTTCTCCTCTCATAAAGTAGGTGAGATGGTGTACGGATTTAGCTGCCCGAAAAACCACATGCATCATCGTTCCATACACCATACGCATACCTGAACACCCACCACACGGAAGCAACAGCAACCTGCCACTTAAAAGTTTTTCTTTTTTTCTTCTTCTTCTTCTTGTGTAATAAGATACATTTGTGGGCGTTTATTACGCCCAGGACAACGATGGTATGAGGCTATAGCATGTGTCCTCTACTGTGTGTCCTGACGCTAAGGGCATGGGATGACAAGTGATCCTGATAATTTTCATCTTGATTTCCTTATGCTCTCGTGGTTGTATCCAAGCAGCGAAAGCACTTATGTATATTTGTGGTGGTTAGGTTGGTAAAAGGATTTAAAACATCTTCCAATTGGATTTCACTGCAAAAGTTCCCAAAAAACTTTAACCCACTTTAATTGAAACCACCTACCCTTCCTTTGGTGTAGACATACTCCTAAACAAATTTAAGAGTAGTCTCTCCCATCTGCATGGAACCTTTTTATCCTACCTTTCATGATTATGGGGTAAATCCCAATAGCTCCTGAAGTGAGCAGTTTTTTGACAACTTTCTTAGTACTATACAGATCGACGTGCATTTATGTGATTTGTCACAGGGATTTTCCTAGCAAAAGGACGACAAAAAAAACACAAAAAAAGGAAAAAATAAACCGAAAAAATGTCCTCTTTGTGTGTACACAAAAAGTTTTTCATCATAATTTCCAATTCGTCGTTCCTGAGCAATATCCTTGCATTGAATTTCGTAGAATCCCTCTCTTTGTGTATGAGAGTACGTACGGAAGGAAAGTTTTCTCGAATTATAGGTACTCCCTGTAGATAGAAAAGTTTTTTTTTCTTATTTTTTCCGGTTTTTGTCATCATTTGTGCGGTAATACAAGTCTTGGCTGAAGTTTACTAAACCAGAAAACTCCCAGACAGTTTGTTTGTGCGGTTACAGCAGCGAGGATATTTATTGGATTGTGTGTGTGGCAACAAATATTTAATGCAAAGTTCATACAAAAGAGTATCGAACTTATTGTAAATAATCCGAAATCGGCTTGAGTTTGGAATTCGAGGCTTTGTAGAACTTTGCGACTGTGTAAGTTTGGTTTGGTCAAACTTGGAAGAACTGAATTACTAATTGTCTCAGCGGAGAGGAAGTTCTATTGTTTTGTGGGAGTACACAAGGAAAGCAAACGAAACCTGTAGCTTCCAGCTGTTTGAAAGGTTCTGACAGCAATAGAACTAAGTTTAGCTGACTATTAACTTTCCTGCATGACAAATTCGCCGAATTAATGGCCCAGATGTCATCCATAGAGCAGCGGATAATAGAATTCACTACTAATTTTTTTTTCTAAGTCTCATACGAATACTAATTCAAACAAAAGGGCGGGATATTCAAAGTTGTTTAGGCCAGCCATAAACCCACATTGGAACAACACCATCTGCCACCCTTAAACCATACTCGTGCTTGTCTCATTAGACCTCTACGCTGAAGAAGTAGCGGCCATAAGCAGCCTTTGCCTTTTTGGAACAAAGAATGATGCCACTAATAACTGTCTCATTGCAAAGTTTTCTCTTATATCCAAGTTCTTTGGACGTATTCTGTAAAAAACTCTAAGCCTTCAGTGTAAGTCCTTTATTTTCCCCAATCAACATGGCTTTCCGAAAGCCCTTATCCTCGTTAGAAAATGACAACGAAGTGGATGATACTGCCACCAATTTCGGCAGTGCTTTCGATAAGACATCTCATCAATTAAACCCATGTTGTTTAAAGTCTTTTGACTTGGAAATCGTTCTTATAGTACCCGGGTTAGGTCCTTTTCCTCGACATCTTTTATAGCTACGTCCGGTGTCCCTCAAGGCAGCCATCTAGGTCCCTTTCTGTTCACTCTAGCTATTAACGATCTTGATAGAGTCATTAAATAGTCCCACGTCCCCCTTTACTCTGATAACACAACATTTTTCAAATACCTTTCGTCCGCTCAAAACTTAAGTTTCCTGTAACAAGACAGCGATAGTGCCAATCTATTCATTTTTCGGAAATGACTTCGGGTCACTAACATGTCCAAAATGGGCTTCATTTTGCTTCAAACATCGAAAACTTGCACTAATTGTAAAATTATTGGTAAAAATGTTGGATAAGTTGCAAATGTTGTTAAAGCGTCTAATTTTTTGTAATCAAATACCAATTATAGACGACTTTCAAACATTAAACCAACCGCAGCTACCTTCACGCATAATCGAGAAACTCTGTTTGAAAAATTGCGCGTTTCAGTGTGAGAAATAATCCATTGTTTCGTTGAGTTTCATTGAACAATAGTTGTAGCAACAATTTTGTATAAATTTTCTCCTCAAATTTTATTCCCAACTTCCGCCATCAATGTGCTCAATCCTTGAATTATGCATTCTCGAAAGTTTTCCGTGGAATTTTATCATTATCCCCCAGGCTTCAGTTGTGAACTTCTCGCTACCACGCACTACAGAATTCCAAAATCTAATTGAACCAAATTCCATCTAAATAGAGAGGGAAACTCCCGCCCCTCCAATCTCTTTGGAAAAAAGGACACGACTTCAATTAATTATCCATCAATTCACTTGCTCGTTGAAGGACTTCCTTCCGTCATACAATAAAATCATCACCAGAACATCGAAAAACTTCATCACAAAAGAATTTACCATTACAGTTTTTCGTTCTCGTTTTAAAAGGGATACACAAAAGTTCTATCGAAACAGAATAGGGACACCCGTATCCTTGAAGCGTTTTGGGAATACTTTTCAATCGACGCGCGGGCAATTTCACAAGTTTATTGATAGAGCAACAGTTCCGAGAGTAAGATACACATAAACGATTTCACATAAAATTTACACTCGCCCCCCTCATCCCCCGGGGATTTTGAGAATTCGAGGAGGCATGGCAATCAAATCGACAATCCTTTAAGATAATTAATTTCATCCCTGCCGCAAGGCCGTCCCTGGGTTCTGGAAAATTCGTCTCATGGCACCGAAATCTCATTTCATGTCGTCGTAGCTGAGAACCCTTTCTCTGTACAGTCTGGCAACATCAAACGCTGAAATGAGTTTCCTTACGCTCCACAAGCTGGCATTCCTTTGAGTGGCTTAATGCGCGCCCGCCCCAGGGAAATCATTTACATTGCCAGGATCTCATTTAAATTCTTTCCGCTTTGACCTTGATTCACACTTAATTTGCAATTTAATATTTACCCCGACGAAGTACTCGTAGTGGTTATCAATAATTAGATGTAGATCGTCCATAGAATCTCGAAACTCGAATCTTGGTTGCCATGGCAAAAGTTGATCCGGATTAATAGAGAAAAACGTATCAATTACGTAGAGCGGCGCTGGGTTATCCTTTGCTCTTTAGTGTGGATTACCCCACTCACACTTGCATGGCGGCTGCGGTGGCGGGACCTCGCTGCCGAAGGATAGTTTGTTTAATTTATGCCTAATGCATAATTTAAGTGTGTGCACGCTTAGGGTGGTTACGGTGGGTTGGCGTGCTCAAGTTGTAGTATCATCGGGCACAAGGTTGTGAGACGGTGCTACGGTTGCATGGGCACACGCATTGCACGCATACCCCGGCGACACAGTGTAGTAGTGGCTTAATTACCAGTATACGGGTATGTGCACCAGATATACGTAGCTCCAACACCAGCTGGTGCACTCGTAGTGTGTGGACTAAATCGCAATATTGCATAATGGCAGTGTAATCAAAATTAATCATCGTACCTACACCAGTGCGCCGGCCGCCAACACCCATCCTCGGCGAAGAGCAATCAATTAAGATTCAACTGCGCTACCAGCAGCAGTTGTCCCTTCGGACCGATCGATAAGCTACATAGTTGCCCTGCTGCACTGCTTCATGATGTGCATCCACTGATGCACTTCACTTGGTCGTGCATTCTGAATGCTTTACTCCGTTCTCTCTGCACAGCCAGGGCAGGCAATAATGCTGGTCACCCTTTGCAGAATAGCTCTCTAAGCGGGTTCCATGTTTCATGTCGCCCATGGCAACGTGTCCCCAAAAGGGCAGGTTAATCGGGCCAAACGACAAAAACTGGAATAGAAAAATAAAATAAAATGGAAAACTCAACTCAGTAAGGACACGTCGTTGTTTTTTTTTTTCCTTCCTTTCTCCCTCTGTATTATTTTTCCATTTTCTAGCCTCGTCCTTCGGCTATTCCACCACCCCCATTGAGTAGCACACCGAACAGAAGCTAGGAACATGTGTAAGCAGCCTGATCCTTTTGCGAACACTGCGTGCTGCATCCGAACCTGGGGGTGGGTGCTGGTGTTATAGCTGCAGCAGGAAGCTCTTTAAATAGTTTTGCTCTACATGGTACTTTAGCAGGATTTATGAACTAGTTATGAGCGAAGGATATTATTATATAATATTGAAAATGTGAGCGGGTCATGGGCCGGGATTGAACAGATTTACGGGCTTCGAATGCGGGCTACGTTTAATTTCGTTGGAGGAAACTCTAGGAATATAAATCATTTTCGTTTTATAAGCATTTAACATTTTAAGAAAATTAAATTGGTTGTTAGGGGTAACTGATTGAGATTGGTTGTATTGTGTTGTGTCGGGTCTGTGTAAGGTTGCCGGGGAGTTTAGATTACGTTCAGGTTTAGACTATGGTGGGATGCATTGTTATTGAAAGTAATTACGAAGGACTACAACGGCACAAGTTAATAAAGTTTGAGAAGGGTTTGTAGGGTTTTGATGAACAATACGGAACAGATGGGTAGGAGCTCTAATCTAAGGGAGAACAATTCACGTAAGTGACTTGAACAGAAAAAGTAGTGAAAGGGACACGATGTTGTAACCAGCCATTGTAGCTTGACCAAAACATTGTAATTTGCTGATTTGATTTAAAACAGGAATGGGAAACAAATTAAATTGAACTTAAGGTGGTTTGTACCTTTGTCAGTTTTGAATGACTCTTCAGCATCCTAGAAATTCCAGGTTATAGTATTCTAAGAAATAAATGGAGAGGTAAGGGAGTATTTCATTTAAAGCCTTAATCAAACCTTCAATCCAACCTCCTATGCGGGGAATGGTTTGTGCACTCATTTGCAATGAGTTTCTCTTTGCTTGTTTAGGACTTTATACCTTGCCATTGCCCTGTCCGCATTCATAACAGTGGTAAGAACTAGTATCACAATCCAAGGATTGCAATTATTTGAATCGTCCATTTCGTCCCTACAACCATTCACCAGCAGCTCTACTTCCGATGGCATGATATGGTTCTGATATTTTTAGAAATAAAGTCTACCTACCAAGGTCTGGTGACAGGGTTCAGTAAGTATGTACTCAGCATTTGAAAAACCTAGCTAGGTTTACAGATTTGGCTATTTTTTTATTTTTGATATATGTAGCTTTCCGAACCATCTTCCAATTTCCTATTATTTCTTTTAGGCTGCTAAAACGGAGCAGTTTTTTGAGTTAATCGGATAAAAATTAATCAGAGGAATTCAGGGACTATTTGATGGCATTCGTATTGTTCTTCGTCAAAAATTCACGGATGATGAATGCATTGTGCCAACGGTGCGTTATTGTGGTGCAGAACCATGTGTTGGTAGTGCCTGAGCACTCAACTCAGCATTGCCCAACATGTGGTCGAAAAAGTGCGCGACTTTCTATAACCAGAAAGTTGACTCACATGGGTTAGATCCTGCTTTATGAAGAAGTAGTAGCTACAGAAATCGAAATTATGCCTCCAAAAAGGTTTTAATAGTGTCAACATTTTAACTTGCCTTGTTGGATAAACTTATTGCTATTATCAAGGCAGTCTATGAACGGCTTAAATGTACTGCATAGATAATCAAATGCCAGTATCTCACCTTAATGCTATAATTATGCATACAATCTTATGAGAACTGACATTTAAGGCTCGGTCTTTTTACACATGAAGCCATGGAATCATAATGACAACATTGTTCTGAGGCGATCTATAAGCTTTCACAATTTAATTGCTTACAAAACTTACAAAAACTTCTTTAAAAGTAGGGTACATGGCTCAGCTATGTACATTACAGAGACTTATACATTTTGCTTCAACAAATTTTTGTTTTTCAATAAAAATTTCGAAAAAAGTTAATTATTTTAAAATTGGGTATGGCAGGTCGAGAAATAGGTATGTCATTATTTTGGATTTGTCATATAAACCTAAAGCCCAATTGTTGAAGAAATAACCGAGAAGTAGTAAATTTTGAAAAGTAAAAAGTGGTATGCTTATATTCCGATTTCTCCGCGAATTATGGACTTACAGACAGATATGAAGTTTGAACCAAAGCCGTCTAGCCGTTCAGGCTGCAACCAAGCGTACAGATAGACAGAATTGGCGAACTCACTCATATTTGATTAAAACCTTGAGTTCGATTTTTTTCTTAAACCAATACTTGCCCTAAAGGTATACGTAGATGCAAGTAAAAATTGTCTGAAAAAACGCAGAGTTAAATAAGTCAGACAAGGTTACATTCTATCGACAATATTATTTTCATTGGTCAGGTCCTTGACTCTGCTCTGTAGTCGGGAAATGAAGAAATTCGGCAGACACTTTCTTTTCACTATAAAATACTTTAAAGCCGAGCACATCGCTTTCCCTCGGGTTGTAACCACAGCTTCAGGAAGGGTACTGCACCTGACTTTAAGTGGATTGAGTTTAATGAAATAGCAAAAATTGCGCTGTTGATAACTCAGTATAAAATGTATAAAAATACGAAAATAAAGATACTGTATGTACATTAAATTTATTTTAAATCAGAAAAAAAAAAAATAATAATTACATCCATATATCTGATTTACACCCATCAGTTCAGTGATCCGTTTACGAGTGAAATCTCCCCGAGGGTCTTTAGTAACCCATCAACCCACCTCGTGGCGAGCCAGGCAATACGAGGAGTATTATAAAAAAAAGTCATCTACCCAACGCCATTCAGGATTTCACAAGTGCAGACATTCCAGCAATCAGGTCCAAAGCTGGTCCTTAAAAATCAAAGGAACTCTACGTCATTAACAGTCACAAAATCTCGTAAAACTGTTTACCCTCGTTCAACCCGACATTTTTCAATTTGCCCTCGCGGCCCGCGCGAAACAAAAACCCCAACAAAATATTTAATTACATTCCGCTTTTTTTCCGGTCTTTATTA
This sequence comes from Xylota segnis, assembly GCA_963583995.1. NCBI lineage: Eukaryota > Metazoa > Arthropoda > Insecta > Diptera > Syrphidae > Xylota > Xylota segnis. The sequence goes on along the minus strand of OY757236.1, from coordinate 16,358,666 downwards.
ACCTAAATGTGATTTCATCTAGGGACTGGCGCGCATAGCCTGGGTAAATACATTACGGATGAACTCGTGCAACTTGGTCGTTCGCCCGACAACGCACAGTCCGTTGTGAGGAAATGAAAACTCTATTACCCCCCCAAACAACGTAAAAATACAGGATACACCCGAACCGACAACAGTTATTAATAATAATAATTTCAGTCTCCTTTTTTTTATATTTTATTATTTTATTGTTGATACTTTAACGTTGACCTCACGCATTGCTATTGGAATTCAGCGATTCGGTCACGGATTGTTCGGCACCGAGCAGGAATAAAACCGTCCTACACGAGGATTAAGCGGAAACGAAACCAAAAGGATAAAGCCCTACCTAAATATTTATATTTAAATTTAAATTAAGGGATTAATTTTATTTTGTGTCCGCATTCGGCCGTTTCAATTTGCTTCTCGTTCGCAAGGACATTTTTCATTTTCGCTGCAAAACATATTTGATCTGGGTAGACGATCCAATTTACAGGGATAATTTAATTTCGATTCGCTGTTGTGCTGGTATTTGGTGTTTATGGTGGTTTTATACGTAAGTAGAAAGGACTAATTGGATTGGACAAGGGCACTTACCTATCATGAGCGAAGAAGCTCAGCTTGATGGTATGCGAGGGTCCGTATTCGCTGGAGTGAAGTTCTCGTTTTCTTCGATGTCGCTTCTGTTCGATGTGTTTCTGGTGGGCGACATGTAGCTGTGCTCGATCAAAGTTCGCCGCTTCCCAGTGGCGTATGAAGGGGCTGAGGTTCTGTGTGTGTCCTGGAAAAAGAAAATGGATTCGATTTGAATATTTTATGATTTAGTTCACAGAAATAAGCATTAAAATACGAATATGGTCCTTCGAGCGGGATTAATCGACGGGGCTTATCTATGCAAAGGATTTCATTAGTTAATGGAGTGCGACTGGTGAATTTACAATTGAGAGTCTAATCAAAAATGCTTCTTGAAGGATTTCCCCTGGCGATTTCGTGCATGCGTGACAGATATGGGTATGACTTTTTGTTTAAAGTGGGTTTTGGACCCTAAAGGTACGTGTCATATGAGTTAGTGGTTTGGGTATAAACAATCATCTGTTATTGCTTAACTGCCATGATATTCTGAGGGAACCTCAATATTTGTTATGTTGTAACGTCTTCATTGGCGATAATCAATAATTAGATAATTTGAGAGGTCCTATGCAGTGCAGTACATGCCACCCAATAAACAAGACACTGTATCAAGTCTATTAAGTAATTTAGTTTGTAAACGGTCCACCCTAGATGAAAGGGTGGTGGATGGCTCATCGGTTAAACGACGTTGGACTGGTTCTGTAGACCACAGGGGGTAAGTAACCACCAACCGCAAGTTAATATTCGGTTTACTCGAGTACCCTTCGTTGTGCTCTTCGATTCTGGCAGGACAATGGTGATAGTGGTGGTGGTGATGAGAAATACGCGATTCACTTGCGACGGGCTGGTCATTTGTAAATAATTAACTTTGCATTATAACTGATTTAGTAAACCACACCGATTACTTGTGGATTTTGGACTGTTTGTGTGTGTTGATGGTAAACTGCATGTTAGTTTGTTGTTAAGGGGTCTTGGAGTGCGGATTATGCAATCGATATGGCTAGGAGGTTTGGATTATTTACAGGTAAGGACCTTCTGAGTGGTAGTTACTTTTATATCGGACAGTGGTCAAAACTAACACCTATCACTAAGAAGAGTCATTGGTATGCGTACATTGGTATAATGTACAAACGCTGCAGCGCAAAACAAGAGCTGCAAGTGAAGTGTTTTAAACCGAGGAGGAGAAGAAAAAAGAAAAGGGTCCAAATAGGTTCCTAGGTCAAAGGTATCGAAGAGTCCTGCCGTAAACAGCCAAGCAGATGACAACTGACTTTAAGCCCCGAACGCAAGCTTTTCGAAACACAGAAGGAAATTTAGTCACCGAAGCGCAGGAAATAGGTAGTAGATGTGCTTAAGCATCAATTCCAGCAGTTATTAAATGGGCATCAGGTAGAGAGATAAGGCAAGAAGAGAACCTGCAATATCAATTAAGAAGCCATTCCCCCTCTAAATTTAGAAGAGCTTGACTTGACAATCAAAAAGTTGAAGAACAAGTTCGTAGGGTCCATATCCGCCGGAATACTGGACTATCAGCTCTATACGGTCTATCTTCAAGAAGATTCTATTTTGTGTCAGAACTATTGACGGATATCGCAGCTTAGTGTCACACATAACATCTTTTCCAACACTGAGAGAACGCCTGGAAAAAACAAACAAATTTCAAGTCGAGACTCATCATCTCTCCATAGACTTCAAAGCCGTTGGTCTTCAGGGCAAATGAGGACAAAATCTCACTCGGATGACGAAATGCATGCTCTACAAAACATTGATACTGCTAGTTCTACTACATGGAGCCGAGTGTCGAAGGATAAGTGGAAAATCACATACAACCACACATTCACATAATGGTCGAGCAAATAGGATGTTCGATTCACAGCCCTCTGGTTCAAGACGACAAAGAAGACTGGACTCCAGACCGGCGGGTCTAACCAACTGGAGCTAGTAAAGTGTCTAACGGCCAAGAGATCAAGAAACTCATAAGAAATTTTTGGAACTTAGGGCCATTTGGCTGCATTACCTGGTACCTGCAAGCTAGCAGAATATTGAAGAAAGTTGCATGTAACCTGAAACCATCCAAAGACTCTTTTATGCAACCACTGACGAGCCTTCAGGAAGTTTTGTATTTTCTAAACATCACAATCATATCTATGAAATCCTTAAGCTATCCGACACATACTTTCGTAGATACATACGTACGTTTAGTAGATACGTTGGATATGCAGTCGTGTTATGTTGGAAATGGGACTATTATTTGAATTGTTCACCAGACCCTACTCTAAGCCATAAATTGCTCACATTCGACAACTTCTAGTCGAAAGTTTGCCCTGTTTCTCTAAACACTATCCTGAGGTTAGCATAATCATCCTAAGAAATTCGCAGTAGTAGGAAACATGCCATGAACAATTGTGCCACTAACTCCGAGTGTCTGACATACATTGGTAGATCCAACCTTCAAAATTTCCCCCTTCCTGAATAGAATTACCTATATATGAATCTATTACATTCGTGCGGACACACGAGTCCATGCCGCCGCCGGTCCTAAAAAGACCCCCATCATCAGCGTATCCATTACGGACACATATTTGTAAGTTACCAAATTGATACAATGAAGATACCCAAACGTAATGACAGTGTAACTCAATACGTTTAAATTATTATTGAAAAGCTTTTACACGTTTTTAGGGCGAGGGGGACACATCGCATGTCTCCAAATACCATCGTAAACGCCAGAGGACTAGCACAACGCCCGAAAAATTGAATACACATTATAATCTGAAATAACTAATCGAATTCGTAAGGAAGAAAAAAAGTTTCCAAATACTGTCATTATAAGCGAAGCCTTCAATGGACGTGGATATAAATTATCATTAGACTTGATTTTATCCCACTTCATTTACCGCAATTAGGAGCTATACATTGTATTACGGAAGGTCCTTTGTGACATTCGGTAGGAGTTGATGGTCGGTTATTAATGCGAGTAATAGCCAATGATTACATCGTCGTTTCGATGTCGTAAACGGTCTGTAGATCAATCAATCTGGTCGTAGGAAAATGCGTACACTCTTTTGTTGAGAAGTCGCTTATGGCCTGTACAGAGGTCGAAGTTTTCATTATGAGGGTATTTTTCCTTTGACTTTTAGCCAAAGTAATGACAATGGCTTTTAAAGATATTTATTTATGAGAAGGAGTTCTTTTTTTTTTTCAACATTAAAAGCTTAAGCTTAAGATATTCATTTCCTTTCGAAGAGATTTGGTGGAAATAGCAGATGATGATATAAATTTCATCATGAAGATTGGAATTTCTAACACTTGTGTGACTTAACGAGGCCTAGGTAGACTAAATATGTATACTCGTACTAAGCCTAGATACCAAGGGTTTGTTTGACAAGGTTTGCCAATGAAATGCCGAATTTTTCATAAGTTTTCTCAGCCATGCTTGAGATTCGGTACTATATGCTTTAAATTACAATATAATTGCTTTTTAATCATGGAAAAATGACTCAATTTTCAACCTGTACCTGTACGGAGAGTATCGGGATTGTGAATAAAATTGAAGGCGACTTAGAAGTCAAAAGAAGTGAGTTCACCAAATCTGTCTGCCTGTCTATCCGTGACTATCACTGCATCCTTAAATTTTATATTTGGGGTCGGTGGCGTTATGTCCCGAAACAAAATCGGAATTTTCATTCCAAGGTCAAAATTAAAAGCTCAAAAAATTTAAACAAACTTTCATACTTGCGTTCTTAAAATCAATACTTCAGAGTTATATGATAATTTGTACCAACTTTTAAGACTATCTTGTAAAAAAATCTAACTTTTTTCAAAATTTTTACTTGAAATCGAAAAAATTATTCAAGTAAAAGTCTTAGGCCTTAAAGTTAACGCATACTTTTTATAGCGTTTTTTTTTCAAATTCGAAAAAATTTGAGAAATTTCCCAAAATGTCACTACAATTCCATTAATATGAAGACCTTTAAGCCTCGTGTATATGAAGAATAAGACTTAAATTTGAGTGCTGAGAAGTTACAAAAATGGCTCCGCCAATTCTGTCTGATTTTAATAGAAATGGATTTTCTTAAAAACAATCACGCCCACTCTATCATGTCAAAGAAGTAAAAATTCGGTGAACTTGCCACTTTCTTCATGTGACTGACATTGTATCAAGAAGCGCTATAACCTTATGGAAATATTTTGTACTGTATACTCTTACGGACGATGTATGGTTTTGTCAACTAACTGAAATCAGTTCATAAATGAAGCTTTGCATTTTTTTAACCGAACAGGAGGTGACATCGGAAGATGATGTAAACCCTTTATGGAAATTAAGGAGATAAAACATGTTCGGCGATTTAAGCGTCATCAATGCACATATTGGGTTGGCCAATATCATTTTTTTAAAGGTAGTTGAGACACTAATGACGAAGAGATATCAAGAATTTTAATCATTCGCCAACATCTTGATTGGCTCCTATCAGTGCAGTTTCAGACAAGTTCAGAATCAGCCAAATCTTTACACTCAGGCAGATCTTGGAGAAAACACAAGAAGTCGATACCCACCATCTTTTCATCGAATGGACACCAATACTCCGCCCGGAAAGTTTTCGAATCAAACCCGGACGGACAGCGCAGTAGAGGAAGACCTCGCCTTAGTGGAAAGGGATTTCAACCGACTTGACGGGCGCAACTGGAGGCAGTTAGCTAAGGACCCAGCTAACTGGAGAGACTTGTTGGTTGCGGCCCAACTGTTTGTAGCTCTACAACCTCACCCATATTATTTGTGTAGGACCAGAAATTATCGAAGAATTCATTTGTGATATCTTTGTTGGAAATATTATGGATGAAATGATGTCATTTTGTGAGCACCCCCTTGAGTTTCTCAAGCCAAAACAAAGGTACTACTCCATGCAAAAAAAAGAACTTGTCAACAAATCAATTTTCCATTTCAGTTAATTTCCATTATCCACTTCCTGCAGATAATCTCGTGATAACGATATAACTTTCCTGCAAAAATATAGCGTCCACCCAGCTGTGGGAAGTTTTCAATTTCATTTCCCAGTTCTTGCCAAACGAAAACTTATGTCGTAAAACAATTAAAATTTATCAGCTATCCTTATTCTCAAATTATGAAGTATCACTCGAAAGTTGTGACAACTTACACCCTCATAATTCAATTTCGAAAAAAGGAAAAGGAAAACGAATTATGCCACTGTTCCTCATGCGACGCATTTACGTGCGTCCAAACCCGACTACGTCTTCTTTCCTTCCTTCGAAAGCGAAAGAACCACGTCTCCACCGTATCTTGCCCCAAGTGAAAACTTCTTGGGTGCAACAAATTCACTCTCTTTATCGTTGTCGTTGTCGTTGTCGTCATCGCCATGATGGTCGTTGTGCTGGCATCAGCACAAGCAATGGAAGACTCCATAAGTAGCTTTGACGCTAGAAACTTAGACCAAAGGAACTGCGGGATTCGATGACCCCTTTCCGCAATTAACTATTCAAAAAGGGAATCGCAGTGGCAAAGTCATGAGCATGACAAGTCTAGCCGCAGTTGCAGTCTCCATAGCCATCATCGTCTTGAACACTGTGTCTTTCACCACTTCGTCACTGACAGCAGCAGCGACACCTGTTCGATGGGATCCCTTTTTAGCGATGATTACAATGGAAATTTATTCAGGTGAGCAAATAAAAAATGCATCCAAATACAGTCGGTGGAATAGCACGATGGATGGCTGGATGATTGCCTGGATCGGATGGATGAAGTGTTTGCGGTAAGATGGCACGCATTCCCCCTCGTATCTACTAGTGCATCCGCACAATAGAGAACACGACTTGCACGAATACAAAAAAAAAAATAAGAAATACTCAGCATATCCCCTATTCCTGTCACACTGCCGATACCAACGTCTGAAGGGTGCAGTCATTCCCATTTTCTACAGCCAACAACCAGCCATTGTGCTTAGATACCAATCGTTCATTGTACACACGCAACCTGCTGCGCCCGTCACCAGCATGTGCATGTACTATCTGGATGCATAGCATTTCTCTGATCACGTTTTGCGGGTTTGGTTCTAGCTCCTATAAAAAATTACTGAGTTCCCTTGTAAAGCTAAGAAGTAAAAAACAAAAAACATGACAACACGAGAACAATGACAAGCCAATTCGCCAGCAACACACGTCTGCCAAAAATGGAAACTCGCATAATTATCGACAAGAAAAAACCCAAACTTTTCCATTTCTAATTTCTCAGATACATTTTTGTTGTTGTTGTATTCTTCTTCGTTCCCGAAAAATTTAACTACCAAGTCTGTCAATGACCAAGAACATTCCAATGACACGTGAATACGATGAAGTGTACAGACTGCGAGTTTGTACAAAAAACAAAAGTTCTTCGCTTTTGTTTCTTTTTTTTTTTTGAAAAAAAGTTTAATTGAGAATTGTGACATCACGTAGTAGTTCCGACAGCAGGGTGGGCGTTCCGAAACTGGTATACTCATGCAGACGGTCCATTTAAAAAAGAAACTTTTAGGTAAAACTTTGACAGGTTCATGGGAGTTTGAATCTATCGCGAGGGTGAATGCCTTTGATGGCTGGCGGTGGTGGTGGTTGGTTGCCTGAAACAGCGAGAATGTTTGCCAAAAGTGGAAGAGTCAATAAATTTTAGGTTTAATATGCAAAGTTTTGTGGAAATTCCCGTTAGAAGGAAAGTTGTTTAAGAAATTGTGTCAAGTATGTACATATGGAGATACAAATATTTCCCTACACGAGATGATGTACATTACATTCTACACTATCAACAAAAGTAGGGACACTGAAGCCCATGATGGTGAAGGTACTTTTACGGAAAGAATTCTCAAATAACCAGAAACTAGTGTTGGAAGGATTTGAATAGACATTTCGAATTTACTTTATGTCACACTGGAGACATTGAGAATTCTACTTAATTGATATCTTGTTGATCTGTGTCTTGTAAGAACTATCCCTGTACTCCAAACTTGAAAACCTATCCAGTGTGACTGACAGACCCACGACCGACAAAATTTTCACACTAAAACAAATCCTGGAAAAGACGCAAGAAAATCAAGTCAAGACTCACCATCTCTTCATCGACTTTAAAACCGCATATGAAAGCATTTATCGCCTCGAGCTCTATAAGGCGATGGCAGTATTCTGGATTCTGGCAAAACTGATCCATGGTGCCGGGAACAGTTCTGAACTTTCCAAATATGCACCGGATTTCGGTAAGGACATGCGTTGTAGTGTGATTCCTTCAACCTTGTGCTGAAATCACTGTCTTCCACATAAATGTTCAGTTACTGAGGATACGTAGACGAGATTGACATCATCAGTCGCTCCCAGTGCGATCGAAAGTTTTGTTTTAAGGATCAAGCTATTGCGGATGGACTGGACAACTAAAAGTATCGTAGCTGAGATCGAAGGGTGTGAAGGCCGCCGTGTCGGGAGTCCGTTAAATAAGTAAGTATCATCTGCTAGTCAACTGTGTGTTCACTTTTAACGCGGCTCGTCACAAGTCGTAACTTATGTAGCGGATATTGGTAAAGCCTGGGAACGAAAATAAAGTAAGCAAATGGCTACGTCTCAGTGCCGATCCGGTGAATACTAAGGTTTTTCCGAAAAGGGACAGAATTCCGGTACGATTCAACTCGGACTGTAGCGCCACCAAAAGCAAATTAAGTAAAAGACATGTATGTATATCATATGACTGTATTAATATCCTCCTTTCATAGTAGAGGTAGTTGACAGATGAATACATTCATTGAACTAGGATTTGAGGTCGATCCTTGGAAAGTAACATCTCAGGAATTGATTTACATATATACGTATGTATAACGTTTCGGTTTCTTAACGAATTTAGTTAGATGAGGTCCTTGGTGAGGTAATACCATAGACCACTTGGAAATGTGTTGTAATTGCAAATCTTAAGTGGAGTTCTTAACCTTCTGTATAACCCCAAGGCGAACCAACTCATATTGAACAGATTCAGTTGCCCTGTCTCTATTGTAAGTAAATGGCTCTAGTGTTTTTATACTGAATGGCATGAATGGGTTTTCAAACCTTTCCTTACAAATGCATTCATCTTTTCATTGCAGTCACTACATTGTGGTGACCATAACCTTATATCCTTGACCCAGTTTTGCAAAAGCAATCGAAACCCAGAGGGAAGCTTTAGTGTGCTGCTGGGCTTTGGTTTCTATACGTTTTGGTGGGTTGAAAGCCCAGAGGTAAACATGCTCAAGATATCAAATATTATGTAGCTTTACGATATCCTACCCCAAGGCAGTTGTCTAAAAGTTTTCAACTTCCCGAGAGAGGAGAATAAAAAAGAAAGGAAAAAAATAAACTTTTGGTAATTAAATTTCACTTCACTCTAGAACTGCATAGATACATTAATAACAATATTTTGCAAATGCCACGAGCTATCATCTATCCTTCTAGTTGCCCGGATACGCCCATTCATCAGGCCAGCCATCACTACCCCGACACATGCTGCAAAACAATCCAACCGGCAGAATACCATATGAGGAACGAAATAGAATTTTACAACCCTACATCCGGAGCTCGCAATAGAAATGCTCTGACAGAATAGAACCTAACACCGGATATATCCTGCAAAATTCTCAGTTTATTACCATTTCCCATCTGATACAAGTGTGTGAGTATCTCGTTTTATTTTTTTTTTTTTTCGCCCGCAACTTAGTGAAAACATAATACCTACTCGGACCAACAATTTGAAGGCTTTTCTGCTCCTGCGAATATTTCCTTTCGCACAAATACCTAGAATCCATCCTTTTTTTCCATCCACATCTTCTCTTTGAGCGGACGAGTACAGGATACAATCCTCCCTCAAACACATACAGTATAATTCATTTAGGTCATTTCCACTATAGATTACAAACCATGCCAGGAGGGATCCACTGTACCATAGGTGCTGGAACTGGAATAATAAACTCGGCCCGGCGAGTGTGTTTTCATAAAACTCATTCGAGGATGTTATTCACCATTGCTACACACACACAAAACTGAATGGGGGAAATTTTATTCCACCAAAAAAAATACGAAAAAAGAGAACCTTTTATGCGAATTTTATTTGCATTTCCAGTGGAAAGGGATGAATACCGCACGGTTCGCTGTTTTTTTTTTCTATCCTTGTGCTCCTCTCTAGCGCAATTCAAAAATTTTAATGATGCATATAAATCCAGGCTCAAAGGGATGCCGGCCAAAGTCTTAATGTTGATGTATTCAAATATAATTACCATTTAAATTCACCTAACGCACCGGAGCTCGGGGGAGATGTGTGGAACTGAATAAATAAAACAGAACTAGGTAGCCTCGAGCTATTCGAGATATCCCACTGAATCAGAAACCCCCCTAATCGCGGGATAACCTAATTACGCCAAATGGACATACACATATTGATAGTGGATTGGTATTGCGGCGGAAGCAAGCCGAGGTGTTAGTCTAATGAAAGCTTTTAGATCCCTTTTCATTAATTTTCAGGTGGAAAATTGGAAATTTTCGCTCTCGACGTTAATTTTAAATTTTTGATCTGTTTTCATGTGGTCGGTATTATGGAGGATTTCTTTTTTTGTTTTTTGTTTTTGATACCTGTATGTATACTTGTGTGTGTGCATGTGTGAGGTAATGAATATATTTTACGATGCTGGGAGGATAATAACAACCAGATGAAACCACAAGTATGGAATGGAGCCAGATTAAAGGATTTCAAAGTATGCGTGCAGGCGAAAATAATTTATTTTGTTGGTTCTAATTTACAAATTATCCTGTGAATGTTTTTATAAGCATTTCTCATTAAAGGACTAACTTTGAGGCAAAGCCGATTTCCGAGGCGTTAAAAGTTTGTTTTCCAAACACGTGGACACGTTTTTGGAAGAAAAACCATTAAATATTTTGATTTGGTAAAGTTTGGAGGTGTAATCTAGAAGTTTGGAGATTGAGAAGAAAAATTAGAGCAAAGCATAAACGAATTATAGATATATTCGCACATATATACATAAGTACCAGGCTTAGATTCTTTTAAAATTATGTGAGTAGTGCTTTCTTTGTTCTTGCGTCGTCGTTTAAATAAAAGGTTGACCAGACACCAATGATACTTTTGCAATTATTATATTTCAGCAGCTGTCAAAGTTACCAATGACATCTAGCTGCCAAAGTATTCAGTAAGGTATGCCATTGCGCCTATCGTTTCATACTTGCTAAACGTGCGAAAATTAGTTGTAAGCACACAACGTAAATTTCGTTGTGAGGTCGGTCGTCATCATAGCTAGAGGCGATTCGTCGCACAGTGGAAAAGTTTGAGGGTAAGTGCACCGTTTAGGACCTTAAGCCACCAACCAGCCAGAAATTGGTGTGAAATAAAGAAAACATTGCCGCCGTAGCGGCCAGTATCGATGAAGTCGTCGATTCGGTGCCGATCACCTGAATTGGGTATCGCCAGAGAGCCAACCTGTCTTATTTTGCTGTTAGATTTGGGCTTAAATCCGTACAAGATTGTACTGACGCAGGAATTGAAGCCGAACGACCATAGACAACGTCTTGTGTTCGCTAAATGGGCGCCGGAAATGATACCCCGAGATCTAGATTTTGGCCAAAAATCATTCATCATCACGAAATTGAACAAAAAATATAAACATAAAACGTAAAGAGGATGATTAAGACTTTGGTGCAGTCAGTTGCCCGCTATCTAGAATTTGGGAAGAAGTTGGGAATAGTTTTTGAATGCACTTCTAATGCAATTTCGTCACATGTATCTCCTCTTCCTCGGAGTTTTGAGTCAAATGTACGAAATTCAACAAAAAACTTAACGAAAAAACGTAAAGAGGATGATTTAGACTTTGGTGCAGTCAGTTGCCCGCTATCTAGAATTTGGGAAGAAGTTGGGTGTACCTGGGTCAAGAATGGGAAAAGTCTCTGAATGCACTTCTAATGCAATTTCGTCACATATATCTCCTCTTCCTCGGCGTTTTGAGTCAAATGGACGAAATTCAACAAAAAACTTAACCAAAAAACGTAAAGAGGATGATTTAGACTTTTTTGCAGTCAGTTGCCCGCTATCTAGAATTTGGGAAGAAGTTGGGTGTACCTGGGTCAAGAATGGGAAAAGTCTCTGAATGAACTTCTAATGCAATTTCGTCACATATATCTCCTCTTCCTCGGCGTTTTGAGTCAAATGGACGAAATTCAACAAAAAACTTAACCAAAAAACGTAAAGAGGATGATTTAGACTTTTTTGCAGTCAGTTGCCCGCTATCTAGAATTTGGGAAGAAGTTGGGTGTACCTGGGTCAAGAATGGGAAAAGTCTCTGAATGCACTTCTAATGCAATTTCGTCACATATATCTCCTCTTCCTCGGCGTTTTGAGTCAAATGGACGAAATTCAACAAAAAACTTAACCAAAAAACGTAAAGAGGATGATTTAGACTTTGGTCCAGTCAGTTGCCCGCTATCTAGAATTTTTGAAGAAGTTGGGTGTACCTGGGTCAAGAATGGAAAAAGTCTCTGAATGCACTTCAAATGCAATTTCGCCACATATCTCCTCTCCCTCGGCGTTTTGAGTCAAATGGACGAAATTGAACAAAAAACTTAACCAAAAAACGTAAAGAGGATGATTAAGACTTTGGTGCAGTCAGTTGCCCGCTATCTAGAATTTGGGAAGAAGTTGGGTGTACCTGGGTCAAGAATGGAAAAAGTCTCTGAATGCACTTCAAATGCAATTTCGTCACATATCTCCTCTTCCTCGGCGTTTTGAGTCAAATGGATGAAATTCAACAAAAAACTTAACCAAAAAACGTAAAGAGGATGATTTAGAATTTTTTGCAGTCAGTTGCCCGCTATCTAGAATTTGGGAAGAAGTTGGCTGTACCTGGGTCAAGAATGGAGAAAGTCTCTGAATGCACTTCAAATGCAATTTCGCCACATATCTCCTCTCGCTCGGCGTTTCGAGACAAATGGACGAAATTCAACAAAAAACTTAACTGAAAAACGTAAAGAGGATGATTTAGACTTTGGTGCAGTCAGTTGCCCGCTATCTAGAATTTGGGAAGAAGTTGGGTGTACCTGGGTCAAGAATGGAAAAAGTCTCTGAATGCACTTCAAATGCAATTTCGTCACATATCTCCTCTTCCTCGGCGTTTTGAGTCAAATGGATGAAATTCAACAAAAAACTTAACCAAAAAACGTAAAGAGGATGATTTAGAATTTTTTGCAGTCAGTTGCCCGCTATCTAGAATTTGGGAAGAAGTTGGGTGTACCTGGGTCAAGAATGGGAAAAGTCTCTGAATGCACTTCTAATGCAATTTCGTCACATATATCTCCTCTTCCTCGGCGTTTTGAGTCAAATGGACGAAATTCAACAAAAAACTTAACCAAAAAACGTAAAGAGGATGATTTAGACTTTGGTCCAGTCAGTTGCCCGCTATCTAGAATTTGGGAAGAAGTTGGGTGTACCTGGGTCAAGAATGGAACAAGTCTCTGAATGCACTTCAAATGCAAAAAACGTAAAGAGGATGATTTAGACTTTGGTGCAGTCAGTTGCCCGCTATCTAGAATTTGGGAAGAAGTTGGGTGTACCTGGGTCAAGAATGGAAAAAGTCTCTGAATGCACTTCAAATGCAATTTCGCCACATATCTCCTCTCCCTCGGCGTTTTGAGTCAAATGGACGAAATTGAACAAAAAACTTAACCAAAAAACGTAAAGAGGATGATTTAGACTTTGGTGCAGTCAGTTGCCCGCTATCTAGAATTTGGGAAGAAGTTGGGTGTACCTGGGTCAAGAATGGGAAAAGTCTCTGAATGAACTTCTAATGCAATTTCGTCACATATATCTCCTCTTCCTCGGCGTTTTGAGTCAAATGGACGAAATTCAACAAAAAACTTAACCAAAAAACGTAAAGAGGATGATTTAGACTTTTTTGCAGTCAGTTGCCCGCTATCTAGAATTTGGGAAGAAGTTGGGTGTACCTGGGTCAAGAATGGGAAAAGTCTCTGAATGAACTTCTAATGCAATTTCGTCACATATATCTCCTCTTCCTCGGCGTTTTGAGTCAAATGGACGAAATTCAACAAAAAACTTAACCAAAAAACGTAAAGAGGATGATTTAGACTTTTTTGCAGTCAGTTGCCCGCTATCTAGAATTTGGGAAGAAGTTGGGTGTACCTGGGTCAAGAATGGGAAAAGTCTCTGAATGCACTTCTAATGCAATTTCGTCACATATATCTCCTCTTCCTCGGCGTTTTGAGACAAATGGACGAAATTCAACAAAAAACTTAACCAAAAAACGTAAAGAGGATGATTTAGACTTTGGTCCAGTCAGTTGCCCGCTATCTAGAATTTGGGAAGAAGTTGGGTGTACCTGGGTCAAGAATGGAAAAAGTCTCTGAATGCACTTCAAATGCAAAAAACGTAAAGAGGATGATTTAGACTTTGGTGCAGTCAGTTGCCCGCTATCTAGAATTTGGGAAGAAGTTGGGTGTACCTGGGTCAAGAATGGAAAAAGTCTCTGAATGCACTTCAAATGCAAAAAACGTAAAGAGGATGATTTAGACTTTGGTGCAGTCAGTTGCCCGCTATCTAGAATTTGGGAAGAAGTTGGGTGTACCTGGGTCAAGAATGGGAAAAGTCTCTGAATGAACTTCTAATGCAATTTCGTCACATATATCTCCTCTTCCTCGGCGTTTTGAGTCAAATGGACGAAATTCAACAAAAAACTTAACCAAAAAACGTAAAGAGGATGATTTAGACTTTTTTGCAGTCAGTTGCCCGCTATCTAGAATTTGGGAAGAAGTTGGCTGTACCTGGGTCAAGAATGGAGAAAGTCTCTGAATGCACTTCAAATGCAATTTCGCCACATATCTCCTCTCGCTCGGTGTTTCGAGACAAATGGACGAAATTCAACAAAAAACTTAACCAAAAAACGTAAAGAGGATGATTTAGACTTTTTTGCAGTCAGTTGCCCGCTATCTAGAATTTGGGAAGAAGTTGGGTGTACCTGGGTCAAGAATGGGAAAAGTCTCTGAATGAACTTCTAATGCAATTTCGTCACATATATCTCCTCTTCCTCGGCGTTTTGAGTCAAATGGACGAAATTCAACAAAAAACTTAACCAAAAAACGTAAAGAGGATGATTTAGACTTTTTTGCAGTCAGTTGCCCGCTATCTAGAATTTGGGAAGAAGTTGGCTGTACCTGGGTCAAGAATGGAGAAAGTCTCTGAATGCACTTCAAATGCAATTTCGCCACATATCTCCTCTCGCTCGGTGTTTCGAGACAAATGGACGAAATTCAACAAAAAACTTAACTGAAAAACGTAAAGAGGATGATTTAGACTTTGGTGCAGTCAGTTGCCCGCTATCTAGAAATTGGGAAGAAGTTGGGTGTACCTGGGTCAAGAATGGAAAAAGTCTCTGAATGCACTTCAAATGCAATTTCGTCACATATATCCTCTCGCTCGGCGTTTCGAGTCAAATGGACGAAATTGAACAACAAACTTAACAAAAACACGTAAAGAGGATGATTTAGACTTTGATGCAGTGAGTTGCCCGCTATCTAGAATTTAGGAAGAAGTTGGGTGTACCTGGGTCAAGAATGGAAAAAGTCTCTGAATGCACTTCAAATGCAAAAAACGTAAAGAGGATGATTTAGACTTTGGTGCAGTCAGTTGCCCGCTATCTAGAATTTGGGAAGAAGTTGGGTGTACCTGGGTCAAGAATGGAAAAAGTCTCTGAATGCACTTCAAATGCAAAAAACGTAAAGAGGATGATTTAGACTTTGGTGCAGTCAGTTGCCCGCTATCTAGAATTTGGGAAGAAGTTGGGTGTACCTGGGTCAAGAATGGAAAAAGTCTCTGAATGCACTCCAAATGCAATTTCGTCACATAGCGTTCATCAATTGGCGGCCGCGATCATGTGACTTGACACCACTCGATTATTCTCTCTGGTTCTATGTCAAATTCTTAGTGTATGCTAACAAGCAAACGACTTTGTTCGAGATCCAAGTGAACATTAGAGACGCTGTTGCCGGAATAATACTGCACATATTGCACCGAGTCATCAAACGTTGGACCGACGGCTTGAAGAACTGACAGCAATGCCGAAGCTATTCCACACATAATGGCATGAATGTAGCTTCAAATTAAAGGCAGAATCATTTTATATCTTATACCGTTGTTGTTTTTTTTAATTTTTTCTTTGTCTTATCGTTTTTATCTGGTCACCCTATACTGTAGAAGCGTGGTACTCCTTTTCAAAACTCACCTTCTGGGACAGAAGTCGCATATGTCCATATAAATTTGGAGCTTCTCACAAACATTCTTGCTGTGAGGGTTTTACTCTTCACGGGAATGGAAGGGTCCTTCTGTTTAGTGCCATATTTGAGGGCCAATTTGTTATTTGAGAACCTTTCTCCTTACAATTTTACTTTTGGATGTTTGTCAGACGTTCGTAAAAGGTGGGACTGTGAAGGAAATATTAGGTGTTGTCGAATTTGATTGGACCAATTGGATTGATCCCAGCCCACCAAAATCAGAAATGCAATTTCGCAACCTACTTTTGTGGAAAAATATAGTAAAATGTGTCATCTTATCTGGTAAGGCTAAGTTTAGTCTATATAGTAATTAGAGAAATATACACGTCTCTGGACTTATAACGAGAATTGGGAAGTTCAAATTGTGCCGAATTCTGCACATATTGCACAAGATATTGCCCTACACCCTCATAACATCAATGAACTCAAGATCTAAAGACTCTTGATTTGAAGTACTGAAACTTTTCCAACTGGACTGGACGATTAATCATTTTTAGCTAACAAGAACTCGATAAAGTTGGAAATGTCAGGCAGAACTTTGAACGCGAAATTGCTAACGATGCCCGAAGACTGGTGGAAAATAGGCCCCAAATATGCTCACGGTGGTCATATGAACGAGATCGAGTTCGAGTATAATTAAAATTAAGCATGTGTACTACACTTGCAATAAATTTGAACGAGATGTTTCCAATATTCTGTGTTTTATTTAAATCCGAAATTATTATGTCCTTACTGGAAAACCCTTTAAAACCCGTGTGTAGATGTAATGCAACCACTGGATCAAACTTGTTGCGTTACTAACCCATACCAAGTAACCTCCTCTGTGTGATGGAATAATCCATTCCAATAGACGAGCTTAATTAAGTGCTTCCTGCGACTTTGTGCCCAACTCCTCTCCCTGATTAGCCCAAAAAATATGCGCCTACGATTATCGTTATCGATTAACACCTCGTGACAAAATTCCAACACTATTACGTTACGGCCACAAAGAGGCAACAAAAAAAAAACATAAAATGCCAACAATTTCTGCATGAAGTCTCACAGTAGAACTAAATACAGTAATCATCGTTCCATTCTGATAACTCCACGTCTGGCACAATCACCTCACGCGGAACCAAGAACCAACGTTACTGCGAAATTTCCTTTTGTAAGCCTTCCCTCATGTACCTGACAAACCAGCCCAAAGCTTATACACCCATACACACACCTCCAAATGTACATATGTATATCAAACACAACGAACGCAAGAGCAAGCCGACGAACTAATTTTCCCCGTAAGTAATTACGGCCAAAAACGCCCGCAAAGAGAAGGGTTCACGGTCCCGAGACGACAATGGTGCTGTGGCACCACAGTACATTGCCTGTTGTACTAAAAGTTTGTGCCCCAAAAAAAAAAAAACAGAAAAAAAAGGAATAAGGAAACCCCAGCACTTACTCGTACACCTCACTCCGCCTGGGGTTGAGGACGGATGGAAAATCGATGGAAATTAGAGATGCTTAGGTTAAAGTTCAGGTTGATACAGTTTTTACGGGTGGGGTAGTTCTTCTAGAGCCAGCCCCCCAATCAATAGCTCTGCCCCATGGATGTGTACATAGCTCTCTCAATTATTAAGCAGTTAGTGTGGTAACTTATGAGCAATAACCGATCAACCACGAAGGGGCTTACCCCCCTCTCTGATAGAGAAAGAGAGATGAGAATTATTGAAAACATTTTGCGGACTTTTTAACATTATATGTGGAAGGGGGGACAAGAGGGCTAGAGGGCTAGAGGCAACCAACCACAAGATAAATGAATTTTAATAACCACTCCGGGCGGAGGGATGTATCATTTTGGCAGTTTTGACGAAATCGAGGTTTTGTTTTGAGGTCAGGCAATTGCTGTCGTAAGCAGTTTACCAAGGGTTCTGGCGGCTGCCTTGTTGATGAAGTTCATATGGTTTATGAATCATTATGACTTTCGGTTAAGAGTTAAATGGAAACTTTTAGGTTCCTTGCTTAAATATAGTGTTCTGTGTGTGACGCATATCTCGGGAGTCGTGGTTGCCTTCAGGTGGTACTGAGTCATTTGGCTACGAGTCAGGAAGGTTAACAAGGAGGTGATTTATGTGCCAGCATAGAGTGCCGGAGTGTGTGTGTGTGTGGCAATGTTGTAAGCTCTACGATATGAGATTTAATTTAATCTGTTGCTTTGTACATATGTATGTGTGTATCTACGCCGTTGGGTAAATTTTTGTAAGGATTTGGATTTATTGATTATCTGCGCACGATAGCCTTGAACTTAAGTTACATGAGACGTCCGTTGGAGCAGCGGAAATGGGTAATAAGCTTGATGGTTCGTAAGAGCCTTTTTCTTACACCTGAACCCAATTTTTATGAATTTTTCAATCTTTAGACGTTAAGAGCGATGTGGTGGGAAATTGGGATTCGATGTTGGTTCTGAGGCCGTTTAAAGTCTGACGGCTTTAATGCACTTAGTACGAAAGAAAAGAATTTGGTCCAATACTGTCGAAAATATTTGTTTCCGGTCATCTTGTTTGATACGAGATATGAAGCGAATTCTTCAGAAAGATGGGAAAAGCTTATTCAATTTATCTATAGTTTAAACCAGTAAAGTTGGCCAAAATAGTTTTTTTTTTCACAAAAGCACTCTATACCAAAAACGTTAATTCAAAATAGTAATAGGCGTACTGAGACTCTGTCTGTGCAAAAGTTCTATTATCAAATTCTTATATGTACATATTTCCAATTTCTTGCTGAAGAAGCCTAATCGGTTCATAAGATAAAATGACAAGAAAATGGTTACCAAGCAAACTTTATCAAGTAGCTTTAATAATAATGCGATAAAATTCAAAACTTATGCCTTAGAAAGTCCTACAACATGTATCTACAATATACATATGTATACAAAAGTCCTTATACATGATAAACCAGGCGATATATTGTAACTAATTTTCTGTTACCTCTGAGACTACCCTCAGCGGACTACTGAAAAAGTTTATAACAAAAAAAATGAGCAATGTTGAGAGCGTTTTACTCGCAAATGGTAACATGCCATTAGCGTCACGATTCCATAAAGGACTCGTAAAGGATCACGAAAATAATGTAGGTTTACTTAAAAAGACTGATGGCACCTACATATATGGCAGACAGAATGCCTAGTAGCCTAGTAGCCCTAGTCTACACCCTATAGACTTATTAGTCTAACATCATTTCTTATCGAACCCATGAAGAGACTTATTGACGTTCTTGTTAGACTCCAACAAGTCAATTTGCATACAGGAAAGGTAAATCAACAGAAGATGCTCTTCACTATCTTGTAAAGAAGATAGAAGGAACTTTTCGTTCAAAGAAAATAGCCCAAGATAATAACCCTGGGTATTGACGGTGCATTCGATAACACTGGCTGAATTCAATAGCATGGGCCATCAGTAGCAGAGGTATCGAAGATTCGACCAAACAGTATATTAAGGCCATGCTTGTGAGTTGGAAGGTTGCACCCAAAAAGGTGTTCCTTCTCCTCTTTTGTGTTTACTGGTTATTGGCAACTTTCAAACCGATCTACATATATCAGGTTACATCGCCATTGGTTGTGCGGATGAGTTAACGATTCTTGTTAGTAGTAAACAAAGCACGACAATTTTCAGCGTCATGCTACATATTTTAGAACGGTGCACTAGTGAAAAACTACCCATTAATCCTAGCATAACTGTTCTAGTGCCTTTTACAGAGGACTGGTCAATCCGGGATCTTTCACCATAAAAGCCATCAAGTTAGTTTATTCCATGGCTTAAATGGAATTCTCATATCAAGTCCGCCATCGAGAGCGTTACTAAGGCCATGCGGGCCAAAAGACGCCTTGGGGTTTCAATCCAAAAATAATACATTGGATGTATGTATACAATATTGGTGGGGCCCATTACCAAATTGGCGAACATCCTACGGTAGCCGGGAGTTCTTGAACGGAGAATGGCAATTAAGCTTCAGTAGCTGCAAAGAACAGTCTATCTGGGTATTTCAGGTGCCCTGCGTGCCTGCTCTACGACAGCATTAGTGGGTATCGTTGGGCTTACACGCCTACCGGAAAACGGGCTACCATAACAAATTGACCTTCGGATACGGCATTAAACAGTGGGCCCCTTTCTTCTAAAGAATATACCACGCACAACACGAATTGTTGTGAGACGCTAGGCCCTAGGTCCCACCGACCTGTTGGCCCAAATATTTGTATTTGTATTTTGGCACAAAAATCTATAATTTTTGGAACATTATCATGCAAAATTGTTTATCTGCTCTTTGACGATGGTCGTCGTTAATTGGAACGCTGTACATAAGTTTGACAGGATTTGGATATCCGTTTCGATTGGATGGGACATACTCCTACTTAAGTACAAAATACGATTGCGGACTTATGTCCTACTGAAGTTAATACTGAACTTAGGTTACGTGGGCTTATATCCCAAAGCCATGCCTACTTCATTAAGGTTGTATAATAAGAGGAATAGGATACATTCCAGATGGATTGACTTATTCCAAAATCTCGCGCTATGTTAATTTACAATCCAAGATTTCCAACAAATCCGTCATCACGGTTAGATTAACAATTTTCTCTCCTGGGTTTTTCCTGATACGCAGATCGACTAATGACACTTTTTAACCACAATTTACACGTGGATGTCCAAGGAATATTCTTAATTAACTCAAATCAAATTGACCCATTAATCCTGACTGTTTTAAAATTGAGGACGCTTATTAAATTGCATTAATATGTCCAATCACGGCATCACGCTTACCGCCTTCAGCAAAAAAAAAAAAACCTTTTTTTTTCCACTTAACATTCAATATCAGCTTAATCGCTACAAGTACACACATACCTGGTGCGGAAATTAACGCCCCACTGGTCACCTTTCTGCATGAGGCAATCTTTTATTGTCACACCGCTGAACTCGCTCTATTTCGTTGCGTGTGTCCACCAGTAAATCGCATACGACGCTGGCCGTCGCGTTGACTGAAAAATTAATGCAATCCAATAGAGCAGAGCCCAGAAAAAAAAAACAAAATACAAGTTAAGCCGTTCTAGGAAAACAAGGACAATTACCAATAATATTATTCCCTCGATATGGCAATTTTCATTTAATTGGGTCGTGTCGTGCATTTTATTATTTTTTTTTTTTTTAATTATATTTTTGATACGTTTTTTTAATATTTAAACATTGAAACCCAGCTCAGCAGTGTCATGTTAAATTTATTGAGAAGTAGGATGGGGATAATGCATATTTGTCATGTAGCCACGGTTCAATTAAATAATACCGAGAAGTTTTAAGCGCTGTCCAGTCAGCCTTAAATCATGTCGAATGGTTGGCGGTGGTATGCGGGGAAGGATAGGAAAGTATGAAAAATTGCAACAAATGAATTCGATAAATTATGATCTTCCGTGATGACAATCCTTCCGACTTCGAGGTCCTTGCTTGATGTGGTTTCCTTTGGGTCGACAATATGATATAAAGTCATTTATATTTCATGACGTACAAGACCAGTGGTCAAGTTGTAAATAAGACCACGCATTATTGCCGCTCATGTGGGTGCATGTCAAGGACACTTAAAGTATACATACGCTTGTGAAGGTCGGTGTTGTACATTGTAGCAGAACGAAAAGTAAATATAAAGGAGGGGAACTACGCTGATGGACAATGGCGATATGAAATGATTCTGAACAACATTGCTAGTGGGTTTGCCTTCCGCATCAGGGTTACTAAAGGGTTTTTGTCTCTGTCCTTCAACCGCTTCCTTTTACAATTAACTTAAATGGCCGACTTTTGGTGGCTCATACTCAGATGCATAAGTGACTGAGAAAATTGCGAGATTCAAGGACTAGTGACATAGTGATTCACGCTTTAGTATGGTATATACAAGAACATATGCGTATAGGTGCAGTGACTTCGATTAAATCAGAGGGGACCAAGTACTGATCCCTGCGGAACATTTGTGCAAATGTGATTCCTAACCCTATAAAAAAAGAGCCCCTCGCTCAGTAATCCAGGTGACCAGGACCACATGTTGGATTTCCAGGCAGAATCAATGTTTTTTTCACGATCACACCTTTTGTGATCATCAGGAATCAGAGACTACAGGTGGAATGTAAAAGCTTTGGACATTGGAGTAGAACAGTTGGCTCCTCCTTTCCTGTGAAGAATATAATACACCCAACGGATCTGTGAGGCCAAATATTTTTACTTATTGAACCAAGCAAGCTTTAAGGTATATGTTTTTGTCCTTACTTCGATGTAAGACTTACTATGATGTAGATCCCTCCATTTTTTGGACTTCGAAACAATAAGTCCTATAAAGGTTCACAGAGGTACACAGATGCTTCTTTTAAACTTAGCCAAGGTTGCGTTAGGTTAAAGGGGTGACTACAAAACCATGAGGAGGGAACAGTTTCACTTGGATCTTGACGGATCCACTATGTTCCCCGGTGTGGGATACCCAAAAGAATATTAAAAAAAAAAATTAAACTCGTTAGTCCATGTCGGGAGCGACCCTTCTGAACCAACCCGTTTTCTTTACGAATTTTAAGGTGGTTTTAGGGGACGTGTGAGTAGAGTTGGTAGAAAAATATTTTTCCAAAGATTCAGTGTCTGATTCCGCTGAGAATTGGGCATAGTGTAGTGCCTTCCTCCACTTCCAGTGTCCTCTCTGCATAGATTGGAGCCGGAGGCTAATGGGCGGTAGGACCGAATGGTCCATCGGAATGTCACCAGATTCTGAGGTAGTTCTCGGTAGTTCATCGGCCCATTCGTTTCCTTGGAAGCCGATATGTCCCAGGATCAAGCATAGATTTTCTTAACATTGCTTGAGCAATTTTGAATTCGTTGTAATGAAAGTGGTGGCTTTGGTAGCTGTCGTTGTATATTTCAATATGCTCGTTGTTTTTCAGAGTGGATAGCTAAGCTGCAGGAGGCCTCGGAGATACCATATATTTCCGCTTGGAAAACACTCGCATGATTGGGGAAACTTACGCTAGATACATTGAATCTACAAATTGTGCAGCTTCTCATCTTTAAATCACTCTTCCGAAGTGAATTTTTCGATTAAATTAAACAATACTACCATCCTACCTCAATTCAAACACCTATGCATTCCTCCACAAAAGTTGGCATAACGTAATACCCGCCCAAATCCTTTTCCGTTAAAGGAATTAACTTTCCGTTCTACACCATTATATATCATTGACACGAACTACCTCACCAAAGTGTCACTTCACCCTTCATCTAACGTATTATCACCCAAAACGGAATTTCACCAGCCCCTACAACAGAGAATCATCATTGTCTCGTCCTCGGTCCTTGGTCGTCGGTCGGCGTATAAAACAAAATTAAAACATCAACACGAGATAGACCCAAATAGGAGATTCCATCTCAACCCGGTCGAACCTATTTCAGCCCCATCATCGAACCTCCCATCCATCCCTTCCGTTGCGACTGTGAAAACATCTTCGACAACATCATTTATTATTCCGATGCTGTAGCCCGAAAAAAGGCAAATTAGTTAGGGCATCACCCAGACATAAAGCATTAAGGCCCACCGTTCTCTACATGCCTGTCGAGAAAAACAAGTAAATTCCATTTCCCCCAAAACGGAAAACTAATAATGAAGACAAACAGATATCTGATAATGGCATTGATCCAGAAGATACTTCTCCTCCTTCCAGTTGTTGTAATTACACACCCCTTATAACCAAGTTTCTCGTTCGAAGAAGTCATTGATTGAAACGCTCGTGTACACGGCGCATGGAGGATTATTTTGGCCAGAAAGTGCTGCTGCAGTTTGGCAGAAAAGAAAGAAAAGAAAAAAAAAAACAAAATCAATAGCCTAGCGTGTTCTCGACTGACGCGGTAGTCCTGGGGATGTGACTTCGTCACGAGTACGAACACGAGGAGCACACAGACCAATACAAAAAAAAAGAAGAAAATTAAGTCGTCTGAAATATTTTTGCAGCCTTTAGCTACTTTTAGTCGTTGTTTCCCGTTCAGACAATGTCGATGTTAATTACGGGCCCGGTTATGACCTCGAGCCGACTCGTTTTTCCTTCCGGGAAAGGAGTCTATTTTCTGACTGCCTTGGTGTGTGTGTTTGTGGGTGTTGTAGGCCGCTATCATCATTCGGTTGATGATATTCAGGTGTTAAATGATAGGCAGGCGAATAGAACACGTTCAAGGTTAGCTTTTGGGTCGGGCAGTAATGTCGATGATGACGATGATGATGACAATAAAGCTCATTATACCTAGTTACTGCCTAAGGGATGATGATTGCTGTTATACAAGCCGGAGATTGTTGGAATTTCCTTTCCTTTCTTTTTTTTATTTCGTGATCGAGGGTGGGAGGCTATTTAACGCTAAATTACAAGGTTAAGAGCTGAGTTGCATTTATAAACTGAATTCGGTGACCGAAAGAACTCTTAAGTGTGAAAACAAATTTCTTCAGTGTCAAGGTTGGAGATTGCTTCAAATTTAATAGTTTTCCGCATGAGGGGATTTTCAAGCACATTTTTACGTATCCATGTTTATGGCAATTATTTCTAACGAGGTAGGGTGTAACAAATTTTCAGGTAAACGTATCTACTGGGCGCTGTTCAGTGTCAAGGTCAAGTTGGGGTATTTTTGTTGTTTTGAATGTTTTCTGAGAAATGTCTTAAAATAAAATTGAAGGTTTCTTTCTTATAACCAGTAAGTCCATTGAAAAGGGCTGTGGTACCAAAAAAAGTGTTGGCCGAATTTTGGTCAAGTATCTACTCTTTCTTGAACCTTGACAATAGTAGCGGACAATAGTATGCTGTTCAGTGTGTAATAGGAAGTGATTCTAGACTAATTGCATTGACCCTTCCTAAATTTAAAAAAAAAAACACCCCTTTGGACCATTTTCAATTTTTGTGAGACTTTTTCCTAATTTTTTGTGGAACAAACATTTTTTGAACAACGATTCCATTGTGTTGGTCATTAGCATTCATTCCCAACAAACAGGAAATCGATTCGTCACTAGTGTTGGTGTTACGAAGCACATATTTCGTTCCCACAACCTTGGATCGATCTGTATTCTGTTTTCTGTATTGTAAAGATTTTTCAATAAGGACATAACAATTTTGTGTTTAAATAAAATGCAGAATAATTGAGATATTGGCCTGAAATTTATTCCAAGGGTGAAACATATATTCGACATTAAGTAAAAATTCTATTTCGCCCATATCACCATCGCGAGCACATTTGCATTAATCGATTCTTTGGAACTAATTTCCCACCCCACATCAGAACGTTAGCAATTTCACGTTCGGTATTATTTCTAAGCTCAAACATTCTTGGCTTGTTGGCATAAACCAACTTTTAGCCCAATGCGACCGTACCAATCCTGGAGATTACATGATTACGGAGCGATTACTGAACTTCATCGCTGAATATGATTGTTCTATGAGATTCTGTTTTTTTTTTTTCAAACTCACTCGGAGAAGTTTCGGCTCTCCAAAAGAAAGTCTTCAGTTCTTGAGCTAATTTCGTGAGCTTCATCGCAATAAAGACGTAAGGCTAAAGTGACGTACTGACATCGGCAAATTATAAAAAGAATTCCAAAAGTCTTCCGGTGGGGTATTTGTTGATGTTGGAATCTTTCTGTTGTAATAGTATTTTCTTAAAACCTAGATCACGATTTTTCCAATGAACTAACCTGCCCTACACTTCCGTCCAAAGCACACATTTTTTTTACTTAGACTCGTGACACAGCTGTCATATAGGGTGACCAGATAAAAAAATTGCTCTGTTGTGGTATTCATTGAAATGGTCCAATACGGTGCAATATGTGCTTCACTGTACCAGAAATAGGAGTCTCGAATGTTGGCCTCGAGCTCGTCCAAAGTGGTCGAAACAGTCAATGTTTGTGGATGCACTGATAATAGGATTGACACTATGGCGATACCCAATTCAGCTGATCGGCGTCGAATCAACATTTCTGGGTCTTCTTCGATTATCGGCTTCATTATCTTGATTTCGCACCAATCTTTGTCTGGTTGGTGACTTTTCCACGGTGGGACGACCTACCAATTTTTAATAAAGTAAGCCCGGATTCGCATCGCATATACTCTAAAGGCGAGTAGAATCTCCGGATATCGTTCCATTCAGAAAACTATATCGCTGAGAGTTTGTCAAGCAGTGATACACAACCAAAATTTGAAAGCCTTACCAAAAAAACGTGACTATCATATCTCCGTTAATGTCATGCTTTCAATGAACAAATTGGCACTGTGAAACAAATTAGATGTCAAATGCATTTATGGTGTCACTATCATTTCTATGCTATCGACTGACATTGTTACGCAATTAGAAATTGAAACCACGGAGATTCAATAACTAACTAACCATCAATCACAAGCCATCGACCAATCACTGAGTTTTTCCGCCTACCTCATTTGAATGACCCAAATGTGGCACTTCCACTCTAACCAGTGTTTAACAATGGCCCCAACAGCCAGCCGTCTATTGAAAACAACACAAATTTCATAACACATTACCACAGTGGAAAGCTTCGCTTGTGGTTTTTCCAGCACAGTGTTACATTCATTTCACATTCAATTCAATTCGAACTATCATTAACTCTGTCGGACAAAATACCATCCTCGCCTCCATCCATCTGTCCAAAACTCATAGCTGCCAATCGATGGCAATTCAATTAACTTAGTCAGTCTCTATATTTCAGGACATTTATGTAAATAAATTTGTTGACAGAGAAAAGGATGCAAATTCATTAAGCGCTCCCCTGAGTGACCCCACTGCTGTAGTGTGCATGGACCGCCAATCAATTAGTCCAATCATTATCCCAAATGTTTCCGACGGTTTTTTTTTTTTTTGCTGTTTTGCCAAACCTTCTCCTTGACCTAGGTTACGTTGTGTGCAATGGCTTGAAGGTCATAATAAAATTCACTCTCTTCTCTTATAAAACAAAATCCGAAATTATTTACTGCTTCTCATCCATCCACTGGTTTTTATCGCCGCCATTTGTTGCATCATAAATCACTTCCTTAGCAGTCAAGTGGAAAAATGATTTTTACTTTTGTTTTTTTTTAATACCAATTTCGCACTATCAGCTTGGGGCCTTAAAAATGCCATAAATATGAAATAGCGACATCCGGCGGCTAAAATTAACTGACTATTCAGGTAGAACCGCCGACACTATGAGGTACAAAGCCTGTAAGTGGTTGTAGCAAAGGTATTTGTCGGTCGCATTACTTACACTTTTATAGGTCAACATGTTTTACTGCGGCTTTTTCGAAGGCTTTGTGCGAAAACGCACTTTATAGGAGACATATTTTATGAGCCGGGGTCCAGGGGTCATATGAGGAAGGAAATGAATTATGGGACAGCATTTTGCGACACGTTAAGACTTTTACGCTGTTATCTTGTTGTAATGCGTTTTTACTATACGTGTAGGAGACATTAAGTAATTTATTAAACAGTTTTATTTATGGGCTTGAAAGGAACTACGCAGGCTGTGGAGGATATGATGCCTTTGAAACAGGTACATTAATGTTGAATGCTGATTGCCGGAGGGTTACTAAGAATAGGATTTATAAGAACAATGTTCAAATGATGAAGGTTCTGAACGAATGTGCAGGATTAGTCAATTTTGAAAGAACTCGATGGAATGATATACGGAAAAAGATCTTTTGAAAAGGGAGTCTGAGTCGAATTAGACTATCTTTGGTTCTCGCTCAAAGGAAAGTGTTTTTCAATAGAGACATAACAATTTTGTATTTTAATACAAACGCACCCTTAAACTTTTTTATGATCCGTCACTGTCAAAACGTAAGTCGAGGTTTATAATTTTATCATGGTGAAGTTCAGGAACGAGCTCAAAAAGGTACGATTTTCGTGAATGAAAATAAGGCGTTCCCTTATTATGGTCAGTGGAGGTCGCTGTCGTGCTATACTTGAAAACTTTTGCTGGCTAAAATTGGTGGACTTGACATCGGTGATATGTGGTTCCAACAAGATGGTGCCACATTCCGCATAGCTGGTCAAACAGTTGGTCTATTGAAGGGGAAGTTCGGTGATCGTATAATCCCGAAAAAATGATCCTGTTCTGTAGGATCTCTTTTAATGGGGATTCCTTAAATCGTTGGACAACAAGTTGACAATGTTAAAAGAACTGATGAACAATATCGAAGAGATGTTAATTACAAGCCTTACCTGAATTAAAGAACACAATCGAAATATCAAAAAAAAATGTTTGCTTGCGAGTCGGGGTGGGTGGTTTAAAGGTACACAGATACACAGTATGTAGCTAGAATTTTTCGTAAATATCACCATTATATCAGTTCATACATGATCTCCAGTGCACTGAGCGGTATTGGTTCAGTTGAAACTTGTGGTCGCAGAAAATTGCAAGTGTGAATACTTTTAGCTCGAGACTTGATGTTAATATGGCACATTCCTTTGCTGATAATGGTCAAAAAATGTATTTACCAGGACAGATCTTGCTAGCCCCAATCGCACGTGAACTAAGGTCTGAGCTCTGAGGACTTAATATTCGTTGAGATCGATAAAAAGGTATTCACCCTAGTGTAGCCTTTCTGATAGTGGCAAGTGCTGGGAACGTGTATAGTAGGCGACTGATGGTCTGGTCTTCCTCTTCTCCTAATCTTCCGTACCTACTATTGAAACCAATTTCAGCTTCTTAAGAACCCATTCTTTTGTGAGAGAGAGAACAGGGTAGGATCTGCAACTTCTACAGAAATCGTTTGATTTTTGATCTACACCAAGTCTTGTTGGTGATACTACAATAGTATTGATCTACTAAGAGAGGTCAAATCGTAGATTGTTTCAGATCCAACCTTGTGCCACTTGTCCATCTGACTTTTGATTTATCGACACCATCCAGCTTTAATCTAAGTTTGCATGTAGCAATTGTAATACCCAAGATAGCTTTACCAGGTCTGATAAGTGAAGTAGTTCCGTGTCTGGGGAGTTCATCGCCCCTATTCCCCGGAATATATTAAACTGTTCTGCCATCTTTAATAGAGACGAATGGCAGTCTAGAGCAACTTTCGAGTTATTGGTGAAGGATTGCAATTATTTGAAAGCTGCTTGGTTATTTGAAAAGATTCAAATATCTGCCGTGGATATCGACTTTTTTCTGAATTAAGATAGGACTCTTTTGAGTCGCCATTAACTCCGCCTGTAACATGCTAACATGACAGGTCCATCAGAGAAAACATTTCCATCACACCAATCCTGTCGGTGGTTTCTATTTCAAAGTTTATTCAGAATAGAAGCGTAGGCAATTGAGATTTTGCCTGCAAAACTGTGAAACGTTGTCAGGTAAAACAAAAATATCCAGTGCTGCAGTGGGTGGCATATAAAGAGCACCACTTATGTACAAACTAGCTGATCGTTGGACTTTGCTTGGATAATTTCGATGAAGGCTTTATCTAAGACAGTCCACCAGACAAATACTATATGAGGTACTCTAGACGATGAGAAGAGTAAACAAACCTAAGATTACCCCAATAACTCGAAACGTGCTAGTTAAAGACTTCGTTTGTCACATTAAGTTAAATTAAATAATTTTCGACTTTTGTGAGAAGAATTACAAGTAGCAACTGCCTGCTACTGTTGGTTCTCAATTCAGCAATCCCATCGTACACAGAAGTCAGTTTTGAAAGTTCCATCAAGTTCATTTTACGCAGCTTCAGGTGGTTCTTCAGCGGAGTTCGAAAAGGGTAATCACAACATGGACAACATGATTACACAGCGAAAATGCCTCACGTTCTGTACAAACTCACTGCCAACGGATAACTGATAGCTGTCATGATTGGGATTACCTTGGCCACAGCTGTATTAAAACCAGCGCTTCCACATCCTACATTCCCACATCGAATTCCTTGCTGTGGAAAATAATTATAGTTTCCAATTCATGGGTACATGACCCCAGGAGCCACTCGAATACCTCCAATTATCCGCTTAAATAAACAAACCGATAAATTACCCCAAAAAGGGAGTGGAATATCCACTCGACTTTTCATTCAACTGTCGACAGCAACTCCTTTAGCTGTTCATTTTCCAAAAATGGAAAATCTTCAAAGGACATTGCCCCCCCATCAATTGCGCACTAAATTCAAATAATTTGCTCCTTTTGCAGTTGAACAACCCCAATATCGGAGGAGGATGTTACAAATTACATCCCATTCAGAGCGAGCGTCCTGTGACTCACAATCGCACATCGACCGGTGAGTGCTTTACAATAACAAGTGTGCCAGCCGAATGCAACGAACTATGTACGAGCACGAATGGACTGCAAATGCGACTCCACGGAACATCGACTTGGACCGAAATTCTCTGCTCTACCAATTAGTGTCCCAACAGCGCTCCGGAGGCCCCTGTCTGCCACACCCTTTTGTTTTTAGATGATGAGTAAATATTTTCACATTTTTAACGCGAGTATTTGAAAATTTGGTTCACGCTAATTGAGAGCAAACAGCGAGTTTGTTGGCTGAAGCATTTCTGGCGAGTCAGACATTTTCACTTTGGGTAGGCGTCGGCATGGCACGGGCGAGGGCCACCTTACATCGATCTACACACTGACGATTGTTCTGTGCTACATTACGGAAACGATGTGGGTTGTGTACAAGAGAGGCTTTCACACCTACTCCTCTCCTTGCCGGCACTAATTACTAGCAGCTTTTCAATCTGGTATCTTTCACAGATGCATGAGCTTGTAAAGAACAAACGGGGTAGGGGGTGAGGGGGAGAACAAAAAAACAACTCCCATGTTCTACACAAGTGAACAAATTTTCGGGGTAAATTCTCTTAAACCCTACAACGTAACATAGATGCCGACAGCAGCGACGACAACCCTAAGACTCCCATAACACGAGGAGTAAGCAGACGCAGTTTGAGGAATCCTTGCTGCAGCTGTAGCTTACACAGAGATACGCGCTGTAACGTACATTGTAGATAGATGTTCTTTCAAGTGGTTATGTTCTGGGATACATTTTCGTTTTTTGTTTTTACCTACTTTTTGTAGGTTAAACGAACAAATCTGCTCGTTTGGAATCGTGTCCTTTCGGATTGTTTTTTGGTTTTGGAAAAGAAGCAGACGACAATGATATAATCTTTTATCTCCAAAGGGGTCATGTGAATAAAATTTTGCATGCATGTTCTAACATAAGTTCCTATGACAATGCCATGGCAATAGATGGTGGTAGTGCGGTTTAATACATTTTAGAAGCAAACCACACAGTAAGTTTGCTTGGGGTATGTTGCCAGGGATGTTTGTGGGATCGCTTCATTAATGTTTACAGTGTTTTTGGGTTTTTCGAAGTATTTTCGAAATGACTTTAAATTTCATTTGGACTACTTACGTTTTGTGGAATATATGTACATATGCATGCATATACTTCAGTCATGTGGTATAAGTAAGTGGTCCTTAGATAAAAAAGAATTTCGTTGAATGAGTTCGAATTAAGTTGGAGTCCATCCACTAGACTTCTGTGAAATGTCTATATCAATGTATTGTTTGGATCTTGCCGTTTTCAATGGAATATAACATCATTCCAATGTCCTCCACGGAACTTCTTGCAGGACTTGATTCAAAGTAATTTTTGATGATTTTTCGACACATAACTTGAAATATATTCATGATATGATATAATATTCATGAACACGATCTTTTGCATACTCGCACAAAAAGAAAGATCGTGGTTAGCAGTTCACATCACCAAATCGTGAAATAACTCGTTAAAGAAATTTGTCTTGCAGCAAATTCGAAGCAGGTCGTGTCGTGTGACATGTGGCACCGTCTTGTTGAAACCACATGTCTTCTATATTTATGTATATCTTCGATTTGAGGTCCAAGAAATTCGGTTAACATTTGGCTATAGCGATGAGAATTGGCTGTGAAAAAGTTTTTCAAGAAGTTTAGACCAATACCATCACCAGACCAAATTGGACAGCATACAATAACTTTTTGTGGATGCAATGTCTTTCGATAGTATCTTATGGATTTTTACTACTCCATGTGTATCCACCGAGTAAAAAACGAACCTCATTCCTTAAGAAAATATTAAGTGAAATTGGTCATCGAAAGACTAATGACATAAGACATCAGGTTACCCTATGCATGTAGATCGAGGACCGAAACAACAATCAGTTAGCTATGATCGCTAAACTTTTTGTGATATTGAAAATACACGATGCTAATGCGCAAAAGACGGTCAAACAGCAACCACCAACCAAGAGTTTAAGGCAAATAAGCCGGACTTCCTTCCTACTCCCAGAGATAACTAATAAAACCTCACAAATTTACAGAATTTTCTTCTGATACATCCTTTAGCATAGAGATTGATAGCAAGAACCTCTGCTTAAAAGGAAAAAGTAGTATGTGCCAACGACGCGGAAAATTTGTAGTTGACTTCGATTCCGACTCCTATCCCATTCGAAATTTTTGAACCAGAGTATCATTCAAAGTTAGGAACAATAAAGATTGATTCTTTTCGACATGGACTCCCAGAAGCTGCTGAGAATACCAGCGGAATTCTTTTAAGGATCTTCATATATCTCATTAGTTTGGTGGTTTTGGTGTTCCACAGGAAACGACACGAACGCCACAGTGTTCATGAAATTTTTATGAAGATCAGAGAGGTCTAGAAGGACATCCAGCCTAGCAGTAGGATAGGTACGCTTTACACACTTAATATCTAGACAGGCCAGTTTTTGCACAATTTGTAGGGCGTATTGAGGTTATTATTTGGGTGATAACATCAAGGCAAGACCAGTGAAGTCGCTCTTGAGTCGCTCTTTTTCCCCGAATAGTGTAGAGCTCTTTCGGAGAGCTTTAATTTTCTTTTCAGTGGTTCTGTGCAGATGAAGTTTCCAATTATGTTTATGGTCTAGAGTTACCCAAATATATTTTGTTTTATTAAATTAATCCAGTTGTGATCATTTGGAGTCTGTGTCTTTGGTCTATGTTTATCCTCTAGCTGAATGGTATGATGACTTCTAGCCCATCTGTCCTGAAAGTATTTGTGGCCAACGGAGATCTACAACCAGTTGTAGGTAGAAACACTAAATTAACTTTGCTCCAAGTTATTGAGATGTACCTAAGCTGGGTCTTAAGATAGACTCCAGAGATGCAATGGGAGTGGCTGTATGAGTGCAGCAAATATTCTGTCGCTTTGAGGAGTTTGTCACGGCTTCTGTGTGGAGATCTCCCATTTGAGGGAATCGTAGGAAAGGATATGTGCCTGCTCGTGGGATGTTCAATGACTTCATAGGTAAGAGGTACTGATTGGATCAGTGTTCTGAGCATAAGGAAAATAAGGAACTGCCATCTAACTTTTGTAGGCGCAAGGTCACAGAAATATTGCAGGAAGTTGCAAAACTGACGAGCTCGGCAAAGTGGCTATATACATCTTTTCTTGAGAAAATGCTGTTTTTTCTAATAAATTTGTTTAAATCTTGTCCTACACCCAAGACTACCATTGAAGAGCATTATTTGTTTGAGATCCATGCACGCTAAAAGATAAGGCATTTTACTTCATGGTTTCTACGACGACTAGTAGGTACTCTCACAAAAACTAATTTCAATTGCACTTATTAGAATTACTGACCCTTTTTTGGTTTAAATTTTCTTTCAAATGAACCAACCCATGTCCACATAGGTACCCGACATAGTGTCACTTCACCAACCATTGAGCGAGCCCACGTGTTGTGCTCCATTAGATGCATCTCTCGTTCAAATACCAAAGGGTCTTGTGCTTGTTTGCTATACCAACTAACCTACACCTCTGGCTGTATGCACAATCTTTACGTAACCGGCTGAAATTTGCGTGCAACAATTCGCCATCAACTCCAGCATAACCTCACCATTTGTTCCTTTGTTTCACAGTCGGTATTGCATAACACCGCCGGATCCATTGTTGCCATTAACTTGGACACAATCCGTATCTATTGCGAGATATTTCTCAGATTTTTTTCAAATTTTTTTTTCCATCGTATTTCTACCCATGGAACAGCGCGCACAATTTCGCACAACATGACCATAAAACTACGATTGGTATCGAATCTAGAAACCACATCTTTCTCATGCGACAAAAAGCATCAACACGCGCTTCTCACGCCGCATTAGCGTCGTCGTCGCCACACAAAAACAGAAAGGGACCCAGAAACCCACATGGAAATCGCGCAATCGATACTCTGATGGATCCATCACGTCGGTCGTTATCGTCACCCAACAGACCCCCCTTAACACAATATATGTATGTATATAAATAAAATTGAGCATCGACATAAAAAGAAAGAAAAAAAAAAACAAATTATAACACCGCCGATCATAATAATTTTAATTAAATAATTAGAGCGGAAAATATTCATTCAGTCTGGTGCGCGCTACATCGAGTGGTTTATTGTTACGGCGACGACCATTTAGATGGGCGTCGCGATATACTCGTACCTTTAGATCCGCGAGGAGGGCACACGCTGATTTAGCTGACATAATTAATAGCATCTGCTTTATAAAGTGGAAATGTGAAAAGTTTTACTGCATGTCGGTGAACGAAGGTATAAACATGCTAAACACCCCCTAAGAGCAAACCCCGTGGATGGATAGGGTTCTCGTAGGGAATGCACAGAGAGACATTACATGGAGCTAATGGAATCCGCTTAAAATTGATGTGGAACTAACTCGTTATTATTTTTTTTTTCGCAGAAGTTTCCCTGTTTTCAGGTAATTACTGAAAAGCTTAACTGTGTAATAAAATTTATAATTTAATGGGATTTTTTTTTTGGTTTTCATTTAACCACCAACATACATACCTGCACGTGTTCTGAAACATTCATGAGCCCACGGTATATATCGTGTAACAAACTCAAATAAAGTTTCGAAAATTTATGAAATTACTGAAAGATTCAAGGTACACGATGATATACTCATTTTGAGCTCTCGCATGCTTTAAGGGCATCTATCTTACATCAGAACTTTGGTCCAACTGGCACCGAGTTCTATTTCATAGTATACGTTGTTGTGACCAATTTCAATGTTACTGCAGCTTCTATAAAAGGTTTTTCAAAACTTGGTTCTTTTTCAAAATAAAACATAAAAGTATAGCTCTTGAAACTATGAGAAACATATAACGAGCAAATCTACAAGCTCTCATGTGAGCATCAAAATTTTCAAGGACTCGATTCAATGCCCGGGTAACAGCAATTCTATTTGTAGTAAGAGGAACTCCTCAGAGTGGCTTTTATGGTATCTCCTCTTCTTTAGCTGTGCAGACTTGACAGAGATGGAGTCAAGGTCATCGCGTATGCAGACAATGTTTTCAGGGATGTTTCCTTCCGTGATCGGTGATTATGATTATGAAATGTGCTTTTGTTCTAAGCAAGGCAGAACTGATGCTTTTTACCATTAAAACCAAAGTACCGCCTTTAACGCCTCCATGTCTAAGCAACCAATCACTCTTCTCTATCTTCCAGTGCCAAGTGCTTTAGGGTGATACTTGACCCAAAACTTAGCTGGAAATTAAACATTCACTAGAGGCTGAAGAAAGCCTGAACAACATTCTACACTTATAACAAAACATTCCCCAAGATGAAATGAACTTCGCTAGAAGGTGGTTTTATGGATGTACACCGCGGTGATGGGTCCTATAAAACATCAAACTGATCAACAAAATGCAAAGAGGTGCCGCTCTAGGCAACTCTACCCCAACAGCCACAATAAAAGTTC
Source organism: Xylota segnis (assembly GCA_963583995.1). Taxonomy (NCBI): domain Eukaryota; kingdom Metazoa; phylum Arthropoda; class Insecta; order Diptera; family Syrphidae; genus Xylota; species Xylota segnis. Next base: position 16,322,918 of record OY757236.1, on the reverse strand, counting down.
CAAGCCTTGTACTGAACCTTTTACCATATTATGCCCTTCGCATTATATAGTAAGATCAGGTTAAGAGAAACAAGATGCTGATGTATCAGACAGTATTCCGACGACGAAATGGACATTTCCTTTCGACTTCCTAAATAGTGCTGGGCTATCCAGGTGGCGGTTCTCACTGTACGGGAAGCCTGCTGTATATGAACACTACATCATCAAATCTGGTTGAAGAGTGCAAAACTTAACTGAATCAGAATCAGTCTTCTTTGGGTTCCAGGTCATAGTAACATCTAGGAAAATGAACGAACAGGAGAACTAGCAAGGCGCGGATCTGCAAAGGACAGTTCTCTTGGTAGAGTGCTTAACGCTCCTTTAGGGGTCCTTAAGAACCGAATCTATCACAAGGTGATAGTAGATGACAGGGTGTGTGAAACTGTGCTGTGCTCTATGCAGTTGTGCCCAGAAAATACAGATATTGCTAGAGTTCTGCCAACTAGTACTGGCTATTGGGATCCATACGCCCAGAATAGGTATTCCATTAAATGTACATTGCCGCAGCTGAAATATCTCAAACAAAAAAAAAAGAATTTTAGAACTCCTATGTACATTCAACCCAGACAGCGCACATTAGGCAAATCCTTTTTCGGCGGATGGGGGCTATCCCCCAATAGCTCAATGTTGTTTATTTGTTGAGTCACTTGTAGCTCCATCCTGTTGAAAATAAATACCGTCTGTGGTTATTTCTTCAACTTAAAGCTATAAAGTTCCAATCATTTGTCCATAGCGCTCTCCACTGATAGTGACAGCTCTTGACCAATGGACGAAAGTTCGGCGTTGATCATGATCTAACTACCTATGGTTGCAATAGCACACGTGTCAACTTCACAAATGTCAAAAATGACACAAAAAAGGAAGCGTTTAGAGATTATTCACTACCGACATCTAGCCGCGACTTTTGAAGGCCCTTCAGCTTTGCATGCACTAGTAGAGACCGGAATTTATTTTGGAAAATGAGCTCTGCTGTTGGTTCATTTATAGATCCTCGTTAAGTAGATATTTGGTTGATAAATAGACTTGAAGGAGTCTCCCCTCACTTTGTAGATTGCTCAAATCCATTGCCATATACAGCCTGCGTATAGATAGGAAGATACTCTGAGAAAAGTGGGTTTGTTGCTGACCATCTACTCCAACATGAAAATGTGAAAATGGAACTTAAACACAAGTAGCAACAACTTTAAGATCCTTCTGTTGTTAATAATTTATACAATATTTTTTGTAAGACTCTTCCTTCCAACAATGCGACATCTGTGACGAGTGATTTTGTCCTGGTTATACCATTGCAGTACCCATTTGTTCGTCTCTTGCCTCTGAAACTCATAACTGAAGCGAATAAGTGGAGAAAAAAAATGTGAATAAATCACAAAAAGCATGGAACAGAGGTGTTAGTAAGCAACGAAAGAAAAGCATAAACGTAGACACAAAATGAAATTGCCATTATCCTTAATAAAGCTTCCGTTGGTGATGCGCCTCCGGTGGTGTGTTCTGCTTTAAATTGACTAAAAAAAGGGATGAAAAAAAAAAACAAGTGAAAGAATGTAGCGTTTCTCAAAATCATAACCAAGAAAGAAAAACACACGAATCCAATAGAAAAAACTCCGCAACGAACGAAATTACTTTCTTATCCTTGCATTATCCTTCTTGCACATTGCTCCGTGTTACCCAGCCAGCACAAGCAGGCAATCTTATGGCTAAGGAATTTGTAGCACATTGCCACCGCTCACACACAGCGCGGGTGTGATAATTTTGACACGAACAAGAAGACGTAATGAGAAAATGCAAGAAAGAAGGAAGAAATACGAAAAAATGCATCAAGCACCACAAATTGTTGCGGATATCCTTGGATACATTTGAGAAACATTTTCGTCCTCCCCCGAATGGCAATGGCTCCTGTTAATCTATTTCGCCCGGGCGGGCGCAGGCATCCTTGTGCCGAGTATGAACGAAAAATGCTTCGTTATCGGAATTTTATTTTACCTCCTGGTCTAGGATTTATATTCAATTTTTTTTTCTTCTTCCTTTTTTGGATGGTGTTGCTCTATTTGAAGATGCGAATTATGGATATTTATTTGTTGACTTTTGCCGGATCACAAGAAAATGGAGAAAATTGTTTATTTATTTTTTTCGTTTGGCCAGACACTCAAGTGGAACGCGAACGAAACAGGGACTGAAAGGCATATTCGAAACGATTTGCATAATATTTTCCATATTTTCGAAGGCTTGAATGGCAGACGGTTTTAATAAATATTTATATTTTGAATAAAAAGATGCATTTTGCATCTCATCGTGTTTACACTAAAGTGAGGCGCGACAAAAAAAAGTTTCTTCAAACTCTGACTCATTACGACTGCGAATGAAAGTGAAAAATATCGATTTTGTATGGTTTTAGGTGAGATTCGACGCCCACTTCTTAATAGTTGGTTCGGGTGTAGAAATAGTTTGAGATACGAATCTTTGTTGGGGATCTGTTTATTGAAAGTTTTTGATTTGTCATGCGGGCCAAAAAGAGAAATCTGTAATTACTCAGTCGTACACCGATGGCGATTGATTGGAGTATCTGCGGGTAGATACGTATCTTTTAATGGAATTATAATGATAGAGTTTAACCTTTTAATTTATTTACATTCAGCTAACACAATCGGATAGGGTTTATTATCCTTTGGATTTTATTACTTTCCAGTGAAAGACTGTCGTGTATGTGTAGATAGCTGAACAATGTTACCTCACCCTTACAGGTCACAGAGACACTTGGAAAATCACCGATGAATCTTTTTAGTAGTGTTGTGTAAAAGT